>JABUQX010027426.1:0-14599 GCA_015478945.1 Trachelipus rathkii | reverse complement strand
ATAGGAATCTATTAGGATGTACCGATACCCAGAAAAGAGGCGATCGATACCGATACTCTTTTTTTTTTAGGTGCCGATACCGATACCGATACGATACCGATACTTTAATTAATATAATATAATACACAGTAATAAGATAGAACATTTTGTGCACTGCTAGAGGCACTCAAAGATTGCATTCCCATGTACAAACATACTTGGTCATTTACTTATTTCATATTTGGTTGTGCCCAAGTATACTTATTTTATAAATTTAAATTAGTACCTTTAAGGAATAATAATTGCAATTAATTATTAATATTTTTTATGTTTGTGTTTATTAAAAAAATATTCCATTTCATTTTCCAGTTTAAGTATAACAAAGTTTAGCTACTACTTTTATGTCTTTAACATGATTACCAATTTACAGAAGATTATACATAATATAAACTAGCTAAAATATAAAGAATAAAAATTAATGAAGAAAGAACACCAATTAATCAGCCGAAAAGTTAAATAAAAAACGCTATTACTCAAACATGACATAATTTAAAATACTCCTTTAAGATTAAGATTGATTCAATACTCATATTCAAAAATTCACAATTTGTGATGTGTTGCAAAAACATTAAGCTTTCACTAGTATCTGAGAGAGACTGTTCTTTTTTGGGGTGTTTACATTCCTACCTACCTACACTATAAATACACTCTCTCTCGATGATGAAGGAGGTGCTGATAATTATGAAAACCTTGGCCCATTTCATGCACCGCATGAAGGATTTCTCTTCTTTAGGCAGCATCTCATGTTTTCGTTGGGAGCCTCATCTCCTCTTTCACAGACTGCAAATTGAATTATCTTGCGTCTTGATGCTGTCTCTTCAGTATTTAGACGAGGTCCCTTGGTGTGTTCCTTTGAAGGTGAATTGAGATGTCAATGCAATTATCGGCCATGAACTTATTCAAAGTCTAAACATATCTAAATCCTCATCTTCAGTATGGTTATTTTGCTGAAAGCACCATTCGTCACTAATCAGTGCTGTTGCCAGGGTGCAGATGAAAGGTGGCTTCCACTTTCTCTGTTTTCTTTTTCTTTTTTTTCTTTTTTGGTCTGATACTATCCGGGTTATGCTATTTTTTATAAATGCATTCTAGAAGTGGTTCACGTCGGAGGTGCCATTTTTGTGGGGTTCAGCTAGCTTTTAAGGAATTCCTTATTAGAACTTTCTATTTATTTATTTTTTTACAGTTGTCAACGCCGCTCACGGCAGAACCCTATTCAAGGAGGGGTGGTTGAACGCCTCCAAAATTCATCTAAACGCAAATTACGCAGATTGAGCACAGACGCAGGCTTAAGTGAGCGGAATTAAAATTTGAGTAGGAAAACACAGAGATGGAAGAGATTCACAGAACAGAGGTGGCAGGAAAGAAAGAAGCACCGCAGTGAACCAGTCTTGGATTTACTAACATCAACACAAAAACTTCATGTGCCGACTAACATGCACCCCGTGTGTACGAAGGGGGCGTCTTAAATGGTGGTGGTCGCGGAGTGGTAGTTCCCTGAGCACTGGCTCTAACATACCTATAGAAAAGGGATAAGCACCAACATCGCCGCAAAGATAGAGGGTCAAGGAACTAGAAAGTACAGGACAGTTTTATAAGTCTTTTGGGCCTTTGACTCGACCCTATCCAAAAGCCGATGAAACCAAAAGCCCCGCCCCCCACAGATATGAGAGCAGTACTTCATACAAGGACGGATGGACCATTGTATAGGTGGAGTAACTGAGAAGGAGGAAAAAAAAAGTCTCGCCTCTAAACAGAACTCCCAGTTTCTTGAGGCCGCCCTGAAACCACTGTGATTTGAGGTTTTCAAACATTTTTTTGTTTTATGTTAAGCCAAGGATGTTTATATTGTCAACAGGAGACGAGAGAACCATCGAAGAAGATAAGAAAGTTAGGAGGTGTCTTAGAGAGAAGAGATCATGTACGGACAGTTGGGTTTTTTAAAGAATTAAATTTACCTCTGATTGAGCTTGAGACACCCAAGCCCTAAAATTTCTATCCAGTCACGGAATAGAATGCGGAAAGATAAGACGAGAGGCAATCTAGAAGTAAAAAAGGAAGCAGAATTGATTTTGAGTTGAAGAATGAAAGGGTCAAGTCATCGACATAAGAGTGGATAGAGTAGATGTGCAGGTGAGAAATCATTGATGAAAGCAGGAATAAAGTAGGGAGATAAAACAGAACTGAGGAATACCACTATTGACAGAAAAGAAAAGTCGCCCCATCAATAACAGCCGGACCTTGAGCGATTTGAAAGAAAGCTAACATAAGTTAACAAAGAGAAGAAGGAAAACCAAAGGAGGGGAGCTTGGAGAGCAGTGACCGTGCCATACCAGGTCAAATGCTTTAGATATGTCAAGCCGCCACCCACAGCTTCCCGTAGTCCTAAGGGCGGGAAACCATAAATCTGTTAAAATTAGGGAAGTATATCGCCAGTAGATCTCGAGCACCTGAAAACCGTACTGGTAATCAGAAGAAGGGAAAGAGATTCCAGATGATTCTAGAAGTTGAGTAGTGAAGAAGAGGTTTCAAAGATCTTAGAAAGGATACAAAAGCTATAGGGCAATAGTTAGAAGGATCAGAGCAGTATCATTTTTTCGGAATAAGTTGGAGATATGCGCGTTCCAACACTGAGGGAAAGTGCTAGTATTGAGGCAATGAGAATATATAGTTGAACGAGGGGTTGGGGTCAGCACGGAAGCACACTTCCTCAAGACTCGGAGAGGAATGCCATCCGGGCCACCCGCCTTCTAAACGTTCATAGATTTTCAGGAGCTCATGCCCCGAATCAAATGAATGACAGGTCAAGATGGACACCTGAGAGGAGAGGAGAGGAGAGGCGAGGAGCCAGATTCGTCCAGGGTTGAATTAGAGAAAATAGAGGCCAAAGAGATGATGGCCTTTTTCAGTTGGAGTATTAACAACAGAATCATCAGAGCTAATAAGAGGAGGAGGGATGATTTACAGAAGTTGTAGAGATGTTTTTGCAAGGAGGCCAGAAGACGATTCTGTCAGTAGGGAGAACCAAGGAGGTCAGCGCATTTTCGTTTAATGAAAGTCCGCTTTGCTCTGAAGAAGTATCACTGCACGATTTCTAGGCTTGAATGAAAATGGCAAGAGTGATAGTAGAACGAGAAATTTTCCACACCCGATAAGCAATTGTCTCTAGCCTGAACTGGCCAGAGAATAAGACGATCGAACCATGGATTTTGAGGAGGAAAAAAGATTTAGTCAAGAAGGAATGAACCTGCTCTCCCATTAACAATTACAGTTCCCACTTTATCGCAGAATCTGAAGCGTCCTAAGAGTCAAAGCAGTCACTTCAACTATAGTTTAGCGTAGAAGCCAACGCAATGCGCCCCCAATCGGCCCGATTCAAAGTTTGCCAGAAAAACCGCATAGGGCAGGATGGAGATAGTTGGAGAGAAAGTATTAAAATTAAGTGATATAGGGTTGTGGTCAGATTTAGGAGCGAAGTTTGTGTATTTATAGAGAGAGGACTTAGTGGTGAAACATAGGTCAAGTTGTGTCAAGATCGGTTGAAGACGATCGCGAATGTGTGTAGGATTATTTAATCAGTTCTCCAGCTCGTTGAGAATACTAAATGAATATCGACATCCTCCCAACTAAATCAGACGAAGAACGGGGGGAACCCAACATTCAGCTTTCATCGTGTTACATTGAATCCGCTAATAAGGACTTCAGTCATTGGTGAGACAGGTATAACAGTTTCGGTGAGAAGTCGTAGGTAATCAAAAAAGGCATGAAAATTGTTCTGTTAGGAGAACCAGTAGCGAAGCATAAGAATATTGCTAGTAGAAGAAAGGAAAGATCTTTTAAGCCACAGGAACATCCGAACGTTAGAGAGATCTCGACGATTCGAGCATTCTCGAGACGTGTGTAATAGGCATGTTATAATATTTACATAGGCACATACTCCCACCTTTAGAAGGGAATTATAAAATAAGTTATAGTTGGATATATTTTAAAAACGGAGTTGAAGATGAATTCTTTTAGCCATCTGCGGTCTCAGACAGAGCATAAGTTAGGTTTTAGATTAGGAAGGTAGATATTCCATGAGATTAGCGAGTTAGAGTGCAAGCCATTGATGTTGGTAAGTCAAAAGAAAGCCACGCCTGTGAATCTGCTATCGCACATGCACACGCACACGGGCACACGCCACGCACACGCACAAACGAAAAGCACATGCACACCAATCAAAAAGAAAGAACAACAGAAAAAAAAGATAGAAAGAAACGGGAGACAAGAACCAAAGGACAAATATGAGGAAAATTTATTCGTACTCTAAACCAATTTAAAACGATAAACCATTTACAGCAAATATCAAGTAAAATATGATATTCCAGAAGTGTTAAAAACACTCACGCCTCACGCGCTCTCACGACATGGTACAAGAAAATGCCAAAAAAAATACTATTGAACAACTAAAAAGTAGATAAATCTGTATAAAAAAAAATAATGGCTGTTCAAATAGGATAAATTTTACACAAAAAGCCCAGTTGGAGAACGCTAAAATTCTAGTTAAAGGATCGAGGAAAAAAACATAATTGGTACTAGTATCTATATCGAACTAGATTTATTATTGAATCTAAAAGTTTCTCATATTTTTCCCCAAAAGTAAAAAGTATCGGCCATTTTAAACGATACCGATACCATTCAAAAGTGCCGATTCCCTACCGATACCGATTACCGATACTATCGGTACATTCCCTAGAATTCTTTATGTGGTATAACTATTCATCTATTATGGTGTCATCCTTGTTTGCTTCAAATGTACCATTGTATCGATGTATCGGCGATACAATACCGAGTACCGGTATCGCCCAAACGTTTTTCAAAGTACCGAGTATCGGTATCCGCCCAAAGAGAATTTACAATATCGATGTTCCGGTATCGCCCAAAGCATTTTCATGTACCGTGCATCACTGTATTATATATTATATATATATTAGTATATATATATATATACTATTATTATATATATATATAAATATATATATATATTATATATAATATTAATTTATATATATATATGATATATATAGTATATATTATATTATATTATTATATATATATATATAAGTTTTACACTGGTTTTTAGAATAATACAAGTTTGCACGCTCTAAAGTTCTAACTTTTAAGGGTAAAAAAAAAAAAAAGAGCTTTTTTGGTTTTTCCTGTTCAAGGCGCGACATATAGCGAGAGAATTTGGCTGTGGGCCTTTGTTTAGAGTACGCTTTTTAAAATTGTTGCGGCTATGCGCCTTTGCGCAGTGCGCAATAGGCGCATAGGCGCAACTCGGTGCGCACGCCAGCTTGAATAGTATATAAATAATAAATATATATATAATTATTAGTATATTATATATATTAAATATATTAATATATATATATACAATAAATAATATATATTATAATGTATTATATATATATATATATATAATATATTATAATATATATATATATTATATATATATATATATATATTATATTATATATATTATTTATTAATACATAATTTTTTTTTTACATTACGTAAAAATTGTTCTGCAATATTTTTTTTCTTTTAAGTGTGTATAGTTTTTTACTATTTTTATGCTGTGTATATTTATACTGTGAAAATCGTTCCAGGTTGTTTAAAAAAATTGTAATATCGATAAATAATAAATATCGATGTATCGATAAGTTGAAGCACATTTCGACAGTTAAAATTATTCTTCATTCCCACACGAACGAAATAAAGCCTAAAAATTATGTTTTTAGTAGCGTTATTTTTTATATTTTATTGAAGATACAATTTTAAAATGTTGTCCAATCGCTAAAAAAAATTCAAGCATGTTTTGATACTATTTTTGTATGTTAATAATTTTATAATTTTACAGAGAGTTGCTAACAAACTTTCTGGCGATTAGTTACGATACCTACCAACTTTTGAACAGAATGGATTTCGTGCTCATTCTGAAAGTATATTACTGGCAATGTTAAGCGATAATGACAGCCAGGTAAGAATCACTGCCATTAACTGAATATTAGAATGGAGAGGATATGATAAAGATTCAGAATCTAATTATCAAAAACCTAATAAGAATGCTGGTGAAAATGTTCCATTCAAAAATGAAATCTGAAAATTTTACTGTCTAAAAAAATAAGTACAAAAGGCATCAACTTTATAGTTATACTGATTTAGGGTAATACTTTAGTTGAGAGTGAATAAAACTTTACAGTAACTTATACATTGAAACTATTAACTTATATAATTTACAAAAATAGGTATTCAAAAAAAATTCTTTGCAGATTATTTTTTACCGACTTAACGTTTTATAAATTGCATGATTTTCAATATAAAATCATGAACAAATTACGCTTCCGAAAAAAAAATTTGACTAATTTCGGCGTTTTTTTAGGGATAACACTTACTCGATGTTTGTTATTTGTCTTTATTTTTAATATGTTATATTATATACAGAAAATAAAAATAACTTATATCTTTCAGATAAATTCTTTTTATAACGATTAATCACTCGATCCAATATAACCAATATTATTATATTACTGTGAAAATTTGAATATACCAACGATAGTTATTAAATTAAAAATAAAAAATGTTTTGGTTAAATAAATTATTTTTTTTCGTTTGATAGAATATACAAAAATTAAATAATGCTCTAAATATATATATATATATATATATATTATAATAATATATATAGATATATATATAGTATATTATATATATATAAATATATATATAATACACATCTTAATATTATTATGATAAGGTAGAGAGAAGAGAGAGACGAGGAGAAAGAGAGAGAGAGAGAGGTTAGGCGCCTACGCCAATTAATATAAAATCGATCTACGTACACGTAAACTTTTTACGATTAAACGTACGTAGTGTCCATAAATAGGTTCGGATAAGGCCTCGAGCATATAATTATAGATATATATATATATATATTATATATATATATATATAATTACTTATCTATATTATATATATTTATATATATATATAATATATATAATATATAGAAGAGAGAAAGAGAGAGATAAGAGAGAGGCATATTATCGCATTACTATATATTAGTACCATTTACCCCGTCAAGTTAGAAATATTATATGCAAGCCCGCGAAGTAATAACGTCAGGGATTTCCGCGTTACGTATTCATGTTAGAAATATTATACGTGTACGTATACTGTGAGGTCATGACTAATTTATCGAATATATATATATAATATATATATATTATATATATATAAATATATATATAATATATTATATAATATATATTATAATATTATATACTAAATATTAATATATATAATAATTAGTATAATATATATAAATTATATATATATCACGGACCCATGATAGAGGGGGCTCGAGCCGACGGGGGAACAGAAGGGGGGACGTTTTCCATCACCCCATAGGGGAGGGGCGGAGGAACCCCGCGACACCCCAAATACCAAGGCGGGGGTCCGATAACCACTCCCCGTGAGGGGGGGAAATAGCACCCTGTCGTTTCCCGAAGGCGAGAACCCCGACCACTCCTTTCTCTCGCCATCGAGGATGGTTACCCTTGGGGTACCATTAGTTTAAAAAAACATTATTATACTTTTTTAAAACCACTAATGGGTACCCTAAGGGTAGACCGCCCCGATGGAAAGGATTTAGTCGGCGGGGTTTCTCTCGGCCTTTACCCGGGGACCGACAGAGGATATGACATATTCCCCCCCTCCGGGAGAGATGGTCTGCCGGAACCCCCGCTCTTTGGTATCTTGAACGGATGATTCGCGAGGGTTTCCTCCGCCCCTATCCCCTACTGGAGGTATGAGGAAAAAAAGAAACCTACCCCCTTCTGTTTCCCCGGCATACACGAAAGCAACCAACCCAGAATAATTATGGGAACAAGGCCGTGAAATAAATAATATATTATTATTAAATATAATTATATAATCTCTATATATATATATTATATATATATAATATATATATAATATATTATATATATATATACTATTATTTATATATTATATTATATATTATGGTCAGCATCCCTCGATTAGCCTTCATATGTATCTTAAAAACTATTAATGCTACAGTAAACGGAATACATTGCTGGATGATGGTCCAAAGTTTGCCCTGGAAATGTAAAAAAATAAAATAAAAAAATAAAAATAATAAAAAAAAAATTTATATCTCAAAACTACCAATCGCTACAGCAAAAGGAAACATTTTGGAATTCTGGGAAATTTCACAAAGAAAATGTAAAAAAATAAAAAAATAAAAAAAAATTATTGTTAAATAATTATAGTAATATTGATTAGAGAGCCATATTTAGGAGACCTTTTATATGTTATCGTTAAACAATAAATAGACTTTATATTATAGGGATTTTGCTTTTTTATTTTTTACTAAAGAATACCCCAACTGGTATACCGCACCGATGGGCAGAGTGGGGTCTCTCGGCCTCGAAGGAATACGGGGGAAGAACTTACATTCCCCCCCTCACAGAGGGAAGAAGTCTCCGACCCGAAACTCTTTGGTATATGGGGTGAATCGACGGGGGTTCTCAGCCCCTCCCCTACGGGGTATGGAAAACGTCCCCCCCTATGTTCCCGTCGGCTCGAGCACCCCTAGTGTGCCTATAAAGCAAATTAAATAGAAAGTCTATTTATTTTAACGAGAAACTAATAAAAGGTCGTTTATTCTAATATATTACTATATTATTCAACAATAATTTATTCTTTTTACCTTATAAATTTTACATTTCCTATTGTGAAATATTATCCAGGATTCCAAAATTGTACTTCACTTATATCCTTGTTAGCTTATTGTTGTTTTGAAGGAATATATAATTTTTTTTTTTTTTATTTTTTTTTTTAACATTAGTGCAGGAGCAAACTTGGACAGCATTCCAGAATGATTACCGTTTTACTTATGTAGTCATTAATGTTTTTTAAGATACATATGACAGCTATAACAGAAGAGCATGGCTATATATATATAATACTTATATATATATATATTATAATAATTTATATATAATATATTATATATATATATATAATATATATATTTATATATATTATATATATATATATATATATATATTCGATAAAATTAGTCAACGTCACAGTATACGTAACGCGGAAATCTGATATGTATAATATATATATTATATATTATATATATTATAGTATATATATATATATTATATATATAATATATATATATATATATATATATATATATATATATATATATATATATATATATATATATATATATATATAATATATTATATTATTATATTTCTATATTATCTAATTATCATATTTAAATTTTTTGTATAATATATATATATATTATAATATATTTTTCTTTTTCATTACGTAAAAAATATTATTGTTTTCCAATTATTATTTTTTTTTTTTTAATTTAAATATTTTTAATTTTTTGTGTACATTCTCAATGTGTTGGTACATTTTTTTTAAAAAAAATAATTCAAAAAAAAGGAAAAAACAATTATAATATCGATAATTAATAAATATCGATGATCTCGATAGGTGAAACGCTTTCGACTGTGATTCTTCATCCTTACACGAACGAAAAAAAGCAAAAAACATTTTTTCTAGCGTTTTTTTTTTATTAATTTTCTATTAATATATCCATTTATAATATATTGTAATCGGTATAAACAAAAAAAAAAGTTATTTTTTTAGATACACAATTTTGATACACCGTCAAGTGAAAGAGAAAATTTAATTTCAATTTTTATGTCACCTTAAAAATAAGTATTTACTGAGTATTTATTTTCTTAAGAAAAATAATAGAAGCACTCTAATTATCTAATTTTTTCATTAATCAGGAGATAGAGAAAATTAAAACAAATCCCAATCATGTTCAATGGGATGTTGAGAGGCATGTAAAGGTTGTAACAGAAGCAGCAGCGTGTGTTGGATTTCATCAGATAGAAGAGAGAGATTAATATCTAGAAAGCTTTTATAAGTGTGGCATACAAAGAAACATTACTGTGACGAGTGTAACTAATCTACTTACTTGATTGACTTTGCATCATTGTTACCAAAAATAAAAAGTTTATTGAGCATTTATAATTTTTACCTGAAAACCTTGAATATTTGTATTTGTTATAATCATTCAATAAGTATCTACAACGCACAACCTATATTTAAAGTATATCATCATACTTTTTATTTTATAAGTATTGTAGGCGTTCAATACCTTTTAATGAATAAAGTGTTTTATCGAAGGTTCGGTATCAATTAAAAGTGGAAAAAATAATAGTGTTTTGCATAACCTCACTATATGAATTCGGAAATTGGAAGAAAAGAATGTTGAGTCCAGTAGGCACGCTTAGTTGTGTTGTGTCAATTTTGTTCAGATAAGGTAAATGGTATTTTCTGAAGAAACTGCATCTTTTTAAAACCTTACTTTTTGCTTTTTGTTTTTTTTTACTTGCCAGCATGCAGCTCAATCAAAGTAAAGCAGAAATTATGAAATGAAATTTGATTTGGCTATTTATGTAGTTATTTAATTGTAATAATACCAACATCCAATATATCCTTTTTAAAATGAATAAAATGTTTCATATTTTAATTTCAATTTACTGGTTATCCTAGTTTCATGTGTTTTTATCATTTAGTACGGGTAGGTATACATTTAAGATCGGATATTATTGCTGATGACATAGAGTGTAATCTTTTAAGGCATTTGGTAAATATTAACTAAATACACAGCTAATAGTATAGTATATAAAAGTGATATTTATTAAATTCTTTTATTGATCTGATTAGCGGTCAAAATTTCCAATATTTGCAAATATATAACAAGGTGGGTTTGTATTGGTGTTATTGTAGGTGTGCATTTTAGTTTTATGTGGGTAGCATTTTTTATTGCCAGCCCTGCTTTAGTACTATTGAGAAGGAGATTTGTAAAAATTGGGTTTTTTTTTTTTACAACTACTATTATCAATTCAGAAATATTAGTCAGGAAGCATATTTTGGTAATTTTAAATGTTGAAAAAGGTCGTTTTCATAATAGTTTAATGTAGGGAAAAAAGGACATAAATAAAATGAAAATGGCAAGAAGTTGTAAAGAAACATTTACAACGAGTGGATTACTTTGATGTAGATGTCGCATGCCAGTTTATTTAGCAATGATGTATTTTGGTGTCATTAATGGCATATAATAGGCTACATGTATATAATGCTGGGTTAGTGTAAGAGTAAAATATTTAAAAATTTTATTCTCTAAACTTTTATTATTTTATTTTAATTCTAGTAGCAATTTATTACAATTTTCCAGACAACTTTTTCTTTATCTCTAATTGTTTGAATATATTTTCCATTAAATACAAGGGTAAATATTGAAAATGCATATCAATCTGAAAGTGAATATAAAAGTGGAAGAATTGACTTGGAATATGACTCTTATCAACAAGGTTCTCAGGTGATTATATTATATTATATATACTATAGTATATATATATATATTATCTATATATAATAGTATACTATATATATATATATATGATAGTATATATATATATATATATTATGTATTATGATATAATATATATAATATATGTTATAATATGTATATATATATATATATATAATATTATATATATATATATAGTATAGTATATATATATATGATACTATATATATATATATATATATATGTATAGTATATAGTATTCATCTCACCTTCGTTTCCCAAAGTTGGGGGTATAGGTGCTTGACATGCACTGGACACAAGAAAAGTAGTTGAGAATATGATATAAGTTTAGAAAAAGAAAGCCAAGCCCTTACTGCCCTCCTTATACCTATTAGTGGAGAACTCATACGGCAGTCAGAAAATCCATCCCTAAGAGCTTTTACAGGACTTGAAGGACCCTGCCTATGGCATCTCATTAGTGTGGGGTTCATCCTTGGGCGCCATTTTGGCGCATTACGCATGCCTCTCACAAAAACCGCTGCATTCACTCATATTATATCACTTTTTCTGTCTGCGTCTCTGCCAAAAGCTCTCATTTCTCTACATCCAGCATTCCTTTACTGACCTCAATCCACTTTTTTCTCAGTCTCCCAGTCATTGATCCCAACCCACTCACCACTATACATCCTTAACCAACCAACTATCATTCCATTCTTTCCATATGACCCCACGCTCCTCAATTCTTTCATTTATTCTGCCATCACTAGATCCTTTCTTTCACAGCACTACAACTCTCTAAATTGTTCATGTCCTCATTTTTATCAATTTTCTCACAACTAGCATGCCCTAAGATTGTCATCTGAATACATGTATTTTAGATCTATACCTCTATTCCAGACCATAGTCTTCACTAGTAACAACATAGCATAGGTTAACAACAATAAGGCCCTCATGTAAGACCTAGCACACTCAAGACCTAGTTTCTTTGATGCATCCACCAATGATTTAATGGCGCCAGCCACCTTCCCTGCTACTTACAACTTCCTTCTAAGCGCCTCTGCACCGTTCCGTTTCATCCAACATATATCGCTAAATATTTAAGACTCAGACACTTGTTTCCAGCTGCTCACCATGCTACATAATGTAAACCAATTACTCGGCCCTCACTCAAACGCATAACCTTACTCTTAACCTACGTTTAACTTTCCAACTCCTGCTTTACACACCTGACCAAATGCTCTCTACAATCTCTCAAACTCTCTTCCGAATCACCACACAAAACCAAAACCAAATCCGCATATAATAGGTAGGGCCACCCTCATTCTTGTTCCATTCTCCATTATGTTTAACAACCCATCTTACTGCCACCCTGGCGACATGCTAATTCTTTCATAATCCCCTCCATATGCAAATTGAATAACAAGGAGATATAAGCACACATCCTGCCTTACTGTCGCTATTATATTAGACCAATGCACTCTTGACACCATAGAGTATTTTTTACATTTATTCTTATATATATAGTTATAATATGTATATATATATATATATATTATATATATATATATATATATATATATATATATATATATATATATATATATATATATATATATATATATATTATATATATATATATATATATATATATATATTATAGTATATCATGTGTATTTATATATATATATATATATCCTTTGGTCAAAGACCCTAGCAATAGTGTTGCTCTTAGGTTTATTTAAGCGAGCAAGTACATCATTTTTAAAAACCACTTTATGATAATTTTAAAACGTGTAATTCTAATGCAAAGCTTTCGTCTTAAGACCTTTACGAGCACTAGACAACACGTGATGATCTATTGATTTTTTCTCTTTTGTGAGTTCATCTGTTACTAGGTTGATCTTCCAATAAACTTTTGTAGTAGGATGATATTTGCATAATTTTGTTCTGAATTTTTTTATTCTGTAATCTCCAGGACAGCGATTGTAGTTGGAAAGATTATATACACAAAAAGCTTCTGTAATTTTTCTTTTATTGGTGTCATGTATGTTTGTTTCTGATGCTTGTCATGTTTTGAATGTTTATTTGGTGGTTTTGTGTTAGTCTATGAAGTGTGAGAGCAGAAAATTTTCCTGGTGTGTATCAAGATCCTGTTTGTGTTGGTATTATTTCTTGCGGTTAAAGTCTATTGTTTCGCCATAATAGCTATTGTCACAATTGTTGCAGGGTATTTTGTAAAGGCAGGTTTTTTTTTTTTTTAGTTTTGATTTGGGGTTTTTAAGACTTTTTTACATAGAATATTATTGGAGGGGTATTAGTTGGTCATATGGTTTTGTAATGATCGTTTTTTATGTTGGTTTATGTTTGTTTGGTATCGGGTATGTATGTTGTTATGTGTATGTGTTGTTGAAAGGTATGTTGTAATGCGCATAAAAAAGTTTTTCTTTGCGTTTTTGTAAGGCTTTGTAAAATTAATGTGGAGGGATAGTTTGAGTTTTGAAGAGTGGTTTTTTAGAATTGTTTCTTGATGTTGTGTGCATGGAGAGCAGATATGTTTTAAAAAGTCTTATGGTAGATGTGCTGAGATGTGTGGTTGTTTAGTGTTAGTTTTGTGTGAGTGGAGTACCAATGTTGTATGTTGGGTTGGAAGTGGGTTTTCTATATAAGGGGTGAACGAAGGTTTGTTGTTGTGATGCAGTTAATGATAAGTGTGTCCTAGAGAAAGGGGATGGTGTTATTGTACGAAGTTTCCATTGAGGTGAGATTGTATAGTCATGTGTGTAAGGTATTTATAAATTTAGAATGTGTGTGGGTTGGTTGGTGTTGACTTGGGACAGTCTGGCAAATGATGTCATCTACTATAGCCAGACTCAACTCAGGACGAGAAGTTGGTGAGGGAAAGGATGTGGTAGTGTTCAGAAGTTCATGTATGATGTTACTGGAGCAGTCCGGGCGACAATGGGGAGCGTCCATTCCATCCTTTTGGTGTTTGTTTATAGAAAGGTGTTGATCCAGATTGAAAGTAGTGTGTGTTGTAGAGTGAGAGTAAAATGAGTTAGTTGTATCGATGGAGAA
>JABUQX010027425.1:87500-93617 GCA_015478945.1 Trachelipus rathkii | reverse complement strand
TGTGTCTACGATTTGTACACCATTTGAATTTTTTTAAAGTAAAATGTGGGCAACAATCACTTTGTTATGATATTTAGTTTTTCTAAACGAAATAAACAACTTGATCTGATCTAATGCAACCTAACCTAACCTAAAGCCTCTAGGCTGTACGGATCAACGCTGCCCTAAATCTTCTATTATGCCAAGCATGAATGAAACGACGTTGCCCTAAGCTTTAATGTGAATGATTTATCGATAGTTGATATATATATATATATATATATATATATATATATATATATATATATATATATATATATATATATATATATATATATATATATATATATATATATATATATATATATATATATATATATATATAGTAGCCCTGTTATGTTTTAAGACTCCGTCAGTTTTGATTTTTTTGTTTTTAATAATTAGATTTAAGTATATGATAATAACAATGAATTTCAGTGGTGATGGACGTGATTCAAAGTTCGAAATATTTTAAATAATATTTTAAAAATCACATTATCAATGTGATTCTTAAAAATGAAATATCTCGAAAAGTACGACACTTACAGAAACCAATTGCAAAGTTTAAATCAGCGTATAAAGCTTATTACAAAATGTAAAAAAAAAAAAAAAAAAAATATTTTTTTTCATAAATGAAATATCTCGAATAGTAGAACACTAACAGAAAACAACTACATATTTGGAATCAGCGTGTAAAGCTTATTACAAAATGTAAAAAAAAAATAAAAATAAATAAATAAAAATTAGTTCGAGCCGACGGGGACAGAGGGGGGACGTTTTCCATACCCCGTAGGGTGGAGGAACCCCCGCGACACCCAAGTAAATACCAAAGAGCGGGGTTCGGGAGACCCTCCCCGGAGGGGGGAGGAAATAGTCCCACCCTGTCGTTCCCCGGCCGAGAGACCCTGACTCCTGCCATCTTTGCGGTTTACCTTTTGCAATTATTCTGAAAAAAAAAAAAAAATTAAAAACTGGACGGAGTCGTAAAACGTAACTGGTCCTATATATTTTGAATCATGTCCGTCACCCCTTAAATTAACTGTTAGGATCATATATACTAGAAATATATAAAAAAACAAAAAAAAAATCAAAACTCACGGAGTCTTAAAACATAACAGGTCCTTATATATATATATATATATATATATATATATATATATATATATATATATATATATATATATATATATATATATATATATATATATATATATATATATATATATATATATGAAACTAAGTAAAGTACCCGTACGTTACCTAAAAACTTCGTGTTTTACCACGAAACAAATAACATATTTGGAATCTCCTCGTAAAATTTTAGTAAAGAAAATTGTTATTTTAATTAAAAATAAGTTATTGTATTGTAATAAATTGTACAATAAGTTGAATTTTTTTCCTCCTGCAAAAACTTTAGCTAATGACAAAACGATGAGCATATTCTCCTGTACCCTCAGATTACGACCCTCCCTAAGATTCGTCAATGCTAAGCGAACATATTACACACACACACACACAAAACTCAATGACACATAAGAGTTGCCAGAAATTCCTTTTTATCATGGTCTCGTTTTTTTTTTTTATAATTTTTTATAATTTTTTTTTAACTAAAAATAATACCCTGCAAACCGCCAAGATGCAAAAGAGTCAGGGTCTCTCACCGAATCGGGAGACTACGGGTGGGACGAAGTCCTTATGTCCCACCGTCGGCTCGAACCCCTTAAAAAGGATATAAAAAAAGCATAAAGATAAAGTTGCCAGTCGCTTCAAACGGTTGTAATACGAAGAAGCTAATTAAAGAAATATTAAAGTTTAAATCTATGTCAACTAACGTAACTCAACACAACTTATCATAAACTCACTTAAAGTAATTCATTTTTATATTCATAATTTATTTGCATTTAAAAATAACACGCATCTGAATACCAAGAGCGTTTGTACATTTTGTTGATAAAGAAGAAAGAAAACTTAAAAAATAACCAAATTTTTACCTCTTTTTCCCACACCTTTTCGGTGAAAGATCCTACTGAATATATATATATATATATATATATATATATATATATATAGTTGTAAAAAACATAGATTATATATATATATATATAGTATATATATATATATATTATATATATATATATATGTTATATATATTATTATTATATATATATATATATATATATATATATTATATATATATATATATATATATATATATATATATATATATATATATATATATATATATATATATATATATATATATATAAAAAAAATTGTTATATATTTTAAAATATATATATATATATATATATATAAATATATATATATATATATATATATATATATATATATATATATATATATATATATATATATATATATATATATATATATATATATATATATATATATATATATATAAAACATTAAATTAAAATTAGGCTTATTTTTGCTAAAAGATGGCTGTAGATCATTTGATGATTTCGATTTAATGTGTCGATGATTTGCAACACCTCATCAGAAAATAGCGTCGACCTTTTTACTGTAAAATATTTGTCGACTTTTTAGACACATTTTGAAATATTTTTAATGTCCCGTCGACCATTTGAACTGTTGACCTAACCTACCTAGAATCCGGACGGATAATCGAACCCTGAACCTTTGCCTAGCGACTCAGAAGTAGGCTCACGATCACTATATATATATATATATATATATATATTTATTGCATAGAATAGTATAGCAGAGCAGATCTATATATATATATATATATATATATATATATATATATATATATATATATATATATATATATATATATATATATATATGGCCAGCGTTTCCATTGTCCGTCATATGTATCTTAAAAACTATTAATACTACAGTAAAATGGAATACATTTTCGGAATCAGCGTAAAACGTTAGCCCTGGAACGTATAATTAATGTAATAAATGAGTAATAAATAACAATTAATATGTTCGTGTTAAATGATAAATTCTATCAAAAAATCTGCAATCTCTAAAAACAGTTCATTATAACGGGGTCATAAATTTGTAACGGGGTCTATAACGGGGTTTGAATCGCAAAATTTCTTTCACGTGCATATATATATATATATATATATATATATACGGCCCACTAGGGGGTCGAGCCATATATATATATATATATATATAGCATATACGGCCCAATTAGCCTGAGACGGGGAACATAGGGGGGGATGTTTTCCATACCTCGTAGGGGAGGGGGCGGAGGAACCCCCGCGACATCCAAATACCAAAGAGCGTTCCGGAGACCCTCCCTGGAGGGGGGAAATAACTTACCCTGTAGTTCCCTCGGAAGGCCGAGACCCCGAATCCTGCCATTAGCGGTATACCTTGGGTATTCTTTGTAGTTTTAAACACCCCCCATTATTTAAAATGGGCAACGTAAGGTTACGTTAATTAAAATAAGTTTAAAATTACTCTTCTAAATTTTATTAACTTTTTTAAATCGTTTTTTTTTTTGTTTTCCAAGACTAAATCTTTACGCTGATTCCAAAAATGTATCCTTTTTACTGTAGTATTAATAGTTTTTAAGATACATATGACGGACAATGGAAATTCGTTGCCATATATATATATATATATATATATATATATATATATATATAGTTATAAGGAGGTATATATATATATATATATATATATATATATATATATATATATATATATATATATATTATATATATAAAAACAACAAAATCAATAATAAAACTAAAAACCAGTATTAGTAATATGAGGCAATGAGTCATTTTATTAATCAGGAGACATTTTTACCGCAGAAATTTAAAAAAAATAAAAAAAATAACGCTTTTTAAAAAATTAAAATTGTTAAAAATTGTTGAAAAATTTACAGTTTTTTGATAAATCAAAGATGCGGCTTCCTCCCGAGTGAGACGGAAAGTTGCCAAATGTTGAATTTTTTTCTTTTTAAAACGGACAAATACCCACGGGTAAACAAGAACGATGGATAGAGTCGGGGTTTCTCGGCCTACCGGGGGACGACGGGGGGGACTTCGTCCCCCCTCTGTCCCTCCGTCGGCTCGAACCCCCTAAGAAGGATATAAAAAGAAAAAAATAATATTTTCTCCAATTATATTATAAAGCGACATTTGGCAACTTTTTCTCTCGAGACTGCAGCTTTCAACGTCTTTCAAGTCAATCAGAGCCTGCACTTTTTACTAATATTAATATGGAGTTATTAATAAATATTAGAATAAATTAATTTTTTTTTTAAATTTCTGCGGTAAAAATGTCTCCTGATTAATAAAATGATATTTATTTTCGTGTATATGTTATAGTTTTCTAGTTACATGCCTGAACTTTTCGGGATGCTGGCCATATATATATATATATATATATATATATATATATATATATATATATATATATATATATATATATATATATATATATATATATATATATATATATATATATATATATATATATATATATATATATATATATATATATATATTTTTATATTTATATATATATATATATATATATATATATATATATATATATATATATATATATATATATATATATATATATATATATATATATATATATATATATTACATTATATTATGTTATTATTTTATATTATAGGCCTGCATAACGACTCAGGGAGTGGGGGGTACAAGTTAGAAGTTTGGAGACCGCTGCTATAAGCAACGGTGCCAAATGTTGTTATTAAAAAATTGCCAAATTTACGATATTTTTATAAGCAACATTATTAGTCGTTTTCATATATCATTTCTTTTTACATTCCAAAAATCAATAAGATTATGATAAGTTTGGTTAAGTAGACCCAGAATTAATGTCTATAATTAACAAAACTTATCATAACCTAAACTTAATGGGTTCTAAAACGAATTTAAACAAAAAATAAAAATTTCTGGTAGATTGATTAAATTTATATATGAAAGAGATTTGGCACCGCTGCTTTAGTATTTTTACATGGAGTCGAAAGATATATAAAAAACCGATTATCGGAAAAATATGAACATTTCGTCAGAATCTGAACTTAACTGTTACCAAATATTATAGGCCTATATACATATGCAAGTTTTTCATAAAGTACTTGTACTTGAAAACCTCTGTACTTTTATTTTAACAATTTTAGAGTATTTGTACTTGTACCTGACAAAATGCACTTGAAACCAAGAATATATATATATATATATATATATATATATATATATATATATATATATATATATATATATATATATATATATATATATATATATATATAAATATATATATATATATATATATATATATATATATATATATATATATATATATATATATATATATATATATATATATATATATATATACACGCACCTGTCTCTGCTTGTGCTATTTTTATACATCTTTTTAGCTTTCCGTGAAGAGAAATGGCACTTATTCATAACACTGTCGCTAGAACACTGGCAAATAAAATTAAATTGTCAGCAGCAAGGTTGCCAGATGATTTGGAGTATTTTTAGCCACAGATTAGATAAAATTTAGCCAAAATTCTATATATATATATATATATATATATATATATATATATATATATATATATATATATATATATATATATATATATATATATATATATATATATATATATATATATATATATATATATATATATATATATATATATAGATTCAATTTAATTTTAAGTTGTTATTACATAGTATAAATATAATTAGAATTATAGTACTTTAATCCAATATTATAATTTTCGGACAATCTTGTGATCTTGTGTGTGTGTATGTGTGTGTTTACCTTGTACCTTTTACGGGAAAATTTCCGCTAGAAAGTATAACATTAAGACATTAAGAATATAGAGACAGTAAGAAGCCACATGGGCCTATCGAGACTGTCCCAGTCAACCCACTAACCAAACATGCTCATGCAAATCCACAAAGCACCCCATAGGGCTTGTCAAATTACTGTAACTAAAAATCAGCCAATTTGGCCTAGTCAAAAATAATAGCTGCTTTCCAAACTATGAGTGCAGCCCGTGTGCAAAATCGACTTGGAAAC
>JABUQX010027425.1:72500-77500 GCA_015478945.1 Trachelipus rathkii | reverse complement strand
AATAATAATAATAATAATAATAATAATAATAATAATAATAATAATAATAATAATAATAATAATAATAATTTTTGTCTAAAAATTATAGTAAAGCAAATATAAAATAGAATGCAAACATAATTGGCATCTGCAATCATGGAGGCAATTTTTTTTTCCTAGGGGTGACCTAACCTGACCTTGCCTGACATAACCTAACCTAACCTAACCTAACCTAGCCTAGCCTAACCTAACCTAACCTAACCTAACTTGACCTCACCTAGAACAGGAAAAAAAACATTTCACCACTAGAACATCTATTTATGTATCATAGAGGCTACGTGCGAATTTTTTTTTTGGATTCCAACTCCCGTTTGGTGTGGCTGTTAAATAACTTTGTCTATATATATATATATATATATATATATATATATATATATATATATATATATATATATATATATATATATATATATATATATATATATATATATATATATATATATATATATATATATATATATGTGTGTGTGTGTGTGTGTGTCTGTCTGTCTTTCAGTGTGTGTGCGTGCGCGTGTTTACTTAGGAAAGTACATTTCTCACGACAGGATACAGAAGCCTATCATCGCACATTAACTAAATACGATGCAAACATTGTAAATTTAACTTGATGATATTTCAATATATAATAATAATAATAATAATAATAATAATAATAATAATAATAATAATAATAATAATAATAATAATAATAATAATAATAAGGAAAAAGTCTAGTTACTCGTTAGCCCAAAAAAAATAGTACAGGTTATCTTTATGGACCATAAATAGACTTTCTATTATAGGGACTTTAATTTATTCAAAAATAAATAGGACCTGTTACGTTTTACGACTCCGTCAGTTTTATTTTTATTTATTTTTAACTAAAGGAATACCCAAGGGTAAACCGCAAAGATGGCAGGAGTCGGGGTCTCTCGGCCTTCCGGGGAACGACAGGGTAGGACTATTTCCCCCTCTGCTCCCCGTCGGCTCGAGCCCCCTATTTTGCGTTTCTTTACTTATTTTTTAAGAAAGTTGAAAAACTCAAGATTTTAGCAATTTTTAGGACAAACACTCAAGTACTCAAGATGAATGCCAAAAACTCAAGAACTTGAGAAAAAACTCAAGCGATGTCATCACTGATTGGGTAAAATGTCTACAAATTCCTCCGCATCATAAAGTAAAAACATGAATATTGTAATTTTTTTTTTTAATTATAACTTCAAAATATAATTTCCCTATGATTTCTATATTATATTTTATATGTAGTTTAATTTATAATAAGTTAAAATTAAAAATTTACTTTAGATCAAAAGGTCAATAGGTAGACTTTGTCCTAATAATAATAATAATAATAATAATAATAATAATAATAATAATAATAATAATAATAATAATAATAATAATAATAATAATAATAATAATAATAATAATAATAATATACAAACAAAATCTCGTTGCAAGATCTTTTTATGAGAATTTATTGGCATGAAAATGAGTCTGACCCAATTCATCATTCCCCCAATTCATTGCAAGAGTCTGACACAATTCATCATCCCCCCCCTCCAATTCATTGCCTAGTAACGCAATCCACTCAGCTGGGGTGATGGGAAGGTGGCGTTTCGCAAAGATTGGCCTATTTTAAATTTTTAATTAAAGAGAAGGTTAAATAAAACAGTAAAAATAGATGAAGGAAGTCAGCAGGAGTTCCACACATCAGATGTTGCTGGATGGCTGGAATTAAAGAAGGATAAACGTTCGTAATGTTATTAAAACATGATAAATATACGCGCTGCCAAAGGATAAATTAGATAAATGTACATTTATGTTGTTGTTGTTGTTGTTGTTGTTGTTGTTGTTGTTGTTGTTGTTGTATTTTAAAAAGTGCCGAATTTTTCAGTTATATTTTTATTTCCTTGAAAGATTGAATATTGCAGGGAAAATAGAAGAAGGAAAGGAGTTCCACAAAACAGATAGCTGGAATTAAAGAATGATAAATACTGGTAATAATAATAACATATATTATAAATATACTAGTTGAAAAGTTATGTTAGATAAAGCGAATTATTGTTATTGTTATTGTTGTTGTTTTTGTTGTCGTTGTTGTTGTTGCTGTTCAATTAAGTTCGTTAACATTAAGTTCGTTAAATACCATTAATTTCTTTGATTTAAAAAATAACGTCCTTTACACTATTCTAGGAGGGGAACCATTCTAGGTAATTGCTACCTACCTACCAACCTAGAATCCGGACGAGTAATTCAACCCTCAATACCTTCTGCCTTCCAAAGGTATATATATATATATATATATATATATATATATATATATATATATACTGCTTATATATATATATATATATATATATATATATATATCTTTCTTGCTATATATATATATATGCTATATATATATATATATATAAATATAGGCCAAATAAAGAAATTACCGCATGATATCTCAAAAACTAAGATAGGTACAGGAAAACTGATAACATATATGGAATCAGCGTATGAAATTTGTATTGAAAATGGAAAAAAATTACTTTTTTTTATTTTGTCAGAAAAGTGTCATAGGTTTACAGAAAACTAATAACATATGGAATCAGCGTATAAATTTTTAGGGGGCTCGAGCAAGCCGACGGTGGGACAGAGGGGACGTTTTCCATACCCCGTAGAAGGGGCAGAGGAACCCCCGCGACACCCAAATACCAAAGAGCGGGGGTTCCGGAGACCCTCCCCGGAGGGGGGGGAAATAGTCCTACCCCGTTGTTACCCTGGGGGTATTCTTTTAGTTAAAAAAAAAAAAAACTTTTTTCATGCATATTTCATACGCGGATTCTAAATATGTTATTAGTTTTCTTTAATACCTGTGGTTTTGGAGATATAAAAAAATAATAAAAAAAAGTACAATTTTTTTTTCATTTTCCATACAAATTTTGTACGCTGATTCCATATGTGTAATCAGTTTTCTTGTACCTATCTTAGTTTTCGGATATCATGCGGGTAACTTCTTTAGTTTCACTATATATATAAATATATAATAAAAACGAAATAAAAATATATATATATATATATATATATATATATATATATATATATATATATATATATATATATATATATATATATATATATATATATATATATATACTATATATATATATATATATATATATATATATATATATATATATATATATATATATATATATATATATATATATAGGCCAGCGTCTGTTATAGCCGTCATATGTATCATAAAAACTATTAATGCTACAGTAAAACGGAATACATTGCTGGAATGCTGGTCCAAAGTTTGCCCTGGAAATGTAAAAAAAAAAAAAAAAAAAAAAAAAAAAAAAATTATAACTCAAAAACTACAATAGCTACAGCGAAAAGGAATACATTTTTGGAATCCTGGTAAAATTTCACATAAGAAAATGTAAAAAAAAAAAAATAAAAAAATTATTGTTAATAATTATAGTAATATGATTAGAAGGCCTATTTAGAGACCTTTTATTGGTTTCTCGTTAAAACAAATAGACTTTCTATTAAATTTTGCTTTATACGGCACACTAGGGGGCTCGAGCCGACGGGGAATATAGGGGGGGACGTTTTCCATACCCCGTAGGGGAGGGGCGGAGGAACCCCCGCGACACCCAAATACCAAAGAGCGGGGGTTCCGGAGCCCCTCCCCGGCGGAAAAACGGAAAACCCCGTAGTTCGCCGGAAGGCGAGACCGGCTCCTACCATCGGTGCGGTATACCCATGGGGGCATTCTTTAGTAAAAAAAAAAGCAAAATTTAATAGAGGAAGTCTATTTATTTAGGCGAAAAACCAATAAAGATCTCTAAAAGACGCTTCTAATCACTATTACTATGGTATTAACAACTCCCCATTTTATTATTTTTACATTTCATATGTGAGTACACCAGATTCAAAATATGACTACCAACGCTGCAGACTGAATATATTTTTCTTTTTACTTTATTTTTGTTATCCTTATTCAAGAGCAAACTTTGGACCAGCATTCCAGCAATGTCTATTAGATTTTTACTGTAGCATTAATGATTTTAAGATACATATGACATTATAACAGAACCTTTAATATATATATACTATATATATATATATATATATATATATATATATATATATATATATATATATATATATATATATATATATATATATATATATATATATACTATATATATATAACACTATATATATATATATATATTTTGTGAGATTCTCTTTAAAACCACAATCCATATCTCATAAACTACAATAGCTACAGGGAAAAGGAATACATTGTTGGAATCCTGGTAAATTTTAGTGCCGAAAATGTAAGAAAAAAAGAAAAAGAATTTCAAAAATCAATAAACAGCAAAAGGATTACATTTTGAATCCTGGTAAAATTTGGTTGGGAAAATGTAAAAAAAAAAAAAAAAAGAACAAAATTTTTGTTAATAATTATAGTAATATGAGGAGAAAGCCTATTTAAGACCTTTTATACGTTACTCGTTAAAATATATAGACTTTCTAGTATAGTTAAGTTTTTTTAACTAAAAGAATACCCCAGATACCGCACCGATGGCGGGAGTCAGGGTCTCTCGGCCTTCCGGGGAACCACGGGGTAGGACTATTTCCCCCTTCGGGGAGGGTCTCCGGAACCCCGCTCTTTGGTATTTGGGTGTCGTGGGGTTCCTCCACCCCTCCCCGCTTCGGGGTATGGAAAACGTCCCCCTGTGTTCACCCGTCGGCTCGAGCTCCTACATTGTCAGTGTAATACCTTTACAAATAATATATATATATATATATATATATATATATATATATATATATATATATATATATATATATATATACTATATATATATATATATATATATATATATACTCTTTGCTCTGCTATATATATATATATATATATATATATATGCTCCAAAAAAAAAATAGACAATATTTATTTTTTTTTTTTT
>JABUQX010027425.1:57500-67500 GCA_015478945.1 Trachelipus rathkii | reverse complement strand
ATGTAAAAAAAAAAAAAATAATAAAAAAAAAAAAAAGGTCCTTAAGGAATATACCGGAACCTTAAAAAAATAGTGTATAGAAATGATTGGTATTCCTAAAATATTTTTTACATTATATTAATTATTTAAAATAAAAAGACTTGTTTTTTTAACATTTTGGGCTTCATATAATTTCGATTTGGAAACATTTTTTATTTATTTTATTCTTATTGTATGTATGGCCCATTGACGAAGGTTATAGAAAAATTAGAGAAATAACAATGAGTATTGAGTATAATTTGAGTTGGTTTGATAAACATATAGTAAAGGAAATTGATGCAGTGAAATTTTTCCACAAATTTTAAATAATTCCTTAAAATTTAAGTTATGTTACACAAAACATAGAGAATGATTGGTTCCTTTTAAAAATGAAAATCAAAAACACGGTGTGGAACTAGCAGAACTATGTTGAAATCGTATTCATGTGAATTTGTGTGGAGAAGGAAAAATGAAGGAAAAAAAAATTTATTTCTCTAGAAGAGCCACAATCCATATCTCAAAAACTACAACGGCTACCGGGAAAAGGGGTTCCCATTGCCCAGGTCTGGCTAAAATTTTGCAGAGAACTAGCAAAAAAAATCTTGAAAATTCAAAAGCTACAGGAAATGAAATACATTTTTGGAATCCTTGTAAATTTTGGTTAGGAAAATGTAAAAAAAAAAAAAAAAATTGGCTATTTTTTTTAGGGGGGGGGGATGCTTCCACATAGCATAAGGAGGTCTATATATATTATTTGCAGATGTGCAGCAATTTAGGGGCTCGAGCACGACCAGAACACAGGGGGACGTTTCCCATACCCCGTAGGGGAGCGGAGGAACCCCCGCGACACCCAAATACCAAAGAGCGGGGGTTCCGGAGACCCTCCCCGGGGGGGAATTAGTCTACCCCGTAGTTCCCCGGAAAGCCGAGGCCCCGACTCCTGCCATCAGTGCAGTATACCCTTGGGTATTCTTTAGTTAAAAAAAAAAAGCAAAATTTAATAGAAGGTCTATTTATTTTAACGAGTAACCAATAAAAGGTCTCTAAATAGGCTCTCTAATCATATTACTATAATTATTAACAATACTTTTTTATTTTTTTTTTTATTTTCCTATCCAACATTTTACAGGATTCCAAAAATGTATTTCTTTCGCTGTAGCTATTGTAGTTTTGAGATAATTTTTTTTTTTTTTTTTTTTTTACATTTTCCGCACTAAAATTGGACCAGCATTCCAGCAATGTATTCCTTTTCCCAGTAGCTGTTGTAGTTTTTGAGATATGGATTGTGGCTCTTCTAGAGGCTGACCATATATATATATATATATATATATATATATATATATATATATATATATATATATATATATATATATATATATATATATATATATATATATATATATATATATATATTTATATTTATATATATATATATATATATATATATATATATATGTATATATATCTGCTGTGGCTGCTATATATATATATATATATATATAATGAAAGTGAAGCTCTAGTCTAAACCAACAAATTGTGTTCTTTTTATTTTTTCTTTAAAAAAATATTTTTGTATTACTTTGTTTGATAATAAATCAGGGTTGCAAACTTTTCAGACTAATTTTATTTTTAGTTCCGGTATAACCCATGAGGTCCAAAAAATATATATATCTCAAAAAATACGCTATAGCGAAAAGGAATACATTTTGGAATCCTGGAAACATTTTAGATAGGAAATGTAAATTGAAAATAAATATTCAAATAAACAAATATTGGCATTTTTTTTTTAGCAAGGAACATAGTATATATATATATTATTTGGCAAAAGGTGTACAGAATAATGTGGGAGGCTCAAGGCCGACGGGGGAACACACAGGGGGGACGTTTTCCGCCATGGAAGGCGAAAAGGAACGCGACACTAAATACTACCAAGAGCGAGTTCGGGGCCTCCCCAGGAAAGGAAAATCAGTCCCTACCCATCAGTTCCAGGCCGAAGACGACTCCCTGCCATCCGGTACATACCCTTAGGTATTCTTTGTGCAAAAAAAAAAGCAGAATTCCAGCGAAAGTCTCTCTTTATTTTAACGAGAACCAATAAAAGGTCTCTAATAGGCACTCTAATCATATTACTATAATTATTAACAATGTTTTATTTATTTTTATTTATTTTTATTTTCCTATTATTTCCAGGATTTTAAAAATGTATTCTTTTTCGCTGTAGCTATTGTAATTTTGAGATTTTTTTTTTTTTTTTTTACATTTTCCAGCACTAAAATTGATTGAACATTAGCAATGTATTTTCAGTTTACTGTAGCATTCATAGTTTTAAGATACATATGAGAGACAGTAGAAACATTGATATATATTTATATCTATATATATATATATATATATATATATATATATATATATATATATATATATATATATATATATATATATATACTATACTATCTTCACTATATATATATATATATATATATATATATATATATATATATATATATATATATATATATATATATATATATATATATAACTATATATAAATTAAACAATGAAACTAAAGAAGTTACTACCATAAAAATATATAAACTGAATAGGTACAAGAAAACTGATAACATATATGGAATCAGCGTATGAAACTCTATGGAAAATGAAAAAAAAAAATTTACATTTTTTATAATTTTTATATCTCCAAAACTACGATAGGTACAAGAAAACTAATAACATATTTAGAATCAGCGTATGAAATATGCATGAAAAAAATATATATATATTTTTTTAACTAAAAGAATACCAGGGTAAACCGCAAAGATGCAAGAGTCCGGGGTCTCTCGTCCTCCTGGGGGACGACAGGGCAGGACTATTTCCCCCTCCGGGAGGTTACCGGAACCTGCTCTTTGGTATTTGGGTGTCGCAGGGTTCCCACCCTACGGGGTATGGAAAACGTCCCCCTGTTTTCCCGTCGGCTCGAGCCCCTACATTGCCGTGTAATACCTTTACAAATATATATATAATTTCGCCCCTAGAACAGGTTAAAAAAAAAAAAAAAAAAAATTCATTTCGACCCTAGAACATCTATTTATGTATCATAGATGCTACCTGTGTAAAATTTTTTTTGATCCGAGCTCCCGTTCCGTGTGGGCGTTAAGTAACTTTGTCCTATATATATATATATATATATATATATATATATATTTAATATATATATATATATATATATATATGTATATATATAATAATAATAATAATATAATAACTATTAGCCTCTTTTACATCGATCTTCTTCGTTTGAAATCTTATATATAATAATAATAATAATATATTTATTTATTTAAACAATGGTATATGTGTGCGTGTATTTATTAATAATAATATATAACAATAATAATAATAATAATAATATATATAATATATATATGTATAATAATATATATAATAATATATAATAATATATATATATAATATTTATTTATGTATCTGTATATATAATAATATATATATATATATATATATATATATATATATATATATATATATATTGCAACCACTCACGGAGATTTGCTTTTTTTTAAAGGAGGGGCAAAAAACAGGAGTCATTTTTGGCTTACTTTTATTAATTTTCATTTTCTTGTAATTTGGTTTCTATTAATCCAAATTGCATGAAATTTGCACCAGACTTTTGTCTTCTGTTGTTAATTTAGATGTTAATCCTGTAATTGTTGGTTATCTATAAACGCATTCTTGAGATTTTTTGTTTTTCATATAAATTTTATCGTCAAGAAATGCCAAGGAGTATCCTTCTTCAATATTTACAGTGGCATTAATATTTTGAATTGATATTTTGTAAAAACAAATCAATTTCGTGTCTGGATTTGAAAAGTAAATAGGAGTCAGTCATCTATAAACCTTCTATAAAAAACTGGTTTAAATTAGAGATGTCACGGAAAAAAACAATTGCTATAAATCAACTGATTTTTTCAATTGATTTTTTGCTCAAAATAATCATGATTTTTTTTATTTTTTCCTTTATATATATATATATATATATATATATATATATATATATATATATATATATATATATATATATATATATATATATATATATATATATATATATATATATATATATATATATATATATATATATATATATATATATATATATATATATATATATATATATATATTTAAGTGATTTAACTTCAATAGAAATAAAAAAAATAGAATAATAATATCAAAGCAAGGCTACTCTGTTTCAAATTTCTACACTATAAAAATGTCAACAAAAGATCATGTTTCAAACATGTTTCATTTATTTCTGATGTAATATTTATCAATATTACAAAAAACACTTTTTAGTGTTTCATTTTGTCATAGTCTGTAGTGCCTATTTTAAGATTTTGAACTCAGAACTAGGGTTAAAAATAATACTATATCGAACAAAAAAAAAGGTTTGTTTACAAATTATATTTCGCGTGATGTCACGAATCTAAAAAAAAAAAAAAAAATTCCAACTACCTATCGTAGTTTTGGAGATATAAAAAAAAAATAAGAAATGAATATTTTTTTTTTCATTTTCCATACAAATATACGCTGATTCCATATATGTTATCAGGTTTTTTGTACCTTAGAGATATCATGTGGGTGCTTTACTTAGTTTCACCATATATATATATATATATATATATATATATATATATATATATATATATATATATATATATATATATACTATATATATATATATATATATATATATATATATATATATATATATTAAAATGGCTAATGTGTCTCGATTTTTAGGAAAAATATAATGTTTAAAATTGCCTGAAATGAATGATAAAGTAAAATAAAATTGGAGAAATGATTGAAAAAGTTGCTCCTCCTTCCCCTCCCCCCCCCCACCCTTCGACTCCCCCTCCCCCCCCCCCCCCCCCCTCCCCCTCCCCTCCCCCCCGTTCGACTCCCCTCCCTCCCCTCCCCCACCTTCGACTCCCCCTCCCCTCCCTCCCTCTCCCCTATAAATGGCGAGGAAAGGGAAACTGAAAAAGTTGCTCCTCTTAGACGCAGACGAAAGGTATTATGAATGCCCCCCTTCCCCCCTTCTCTAATTTCAAAAGTGTTGGAAAAGCAAATTTGAATAATAAATGCATGGTACACGAACATTTATCTACCCGGACCAGTGAGTTTTGTTAAAAGAAAATATTTCATCAACATAATAAATCAAAATCATAAAAATATGATTCTTAAACTGATTAGACATGTTAAAAAAATTGAGACTTCATAACTGTTTTCAAATGTCTTTTAAAAAGTTATGAAGCTGTTCATTAACACACATAATTTTATGTTTACCCTTCATTTCAAACATTCCTTTACGTTTCATAAATATATATATATATATATATATATATATATATATATATATATATATATATATATATATATATATATATATATAATATATATATATATATATATATAAATAATATATATATATATATATATATAATAATATAATAGATATATATAATTAATTGATAATACCCTAAATATATGTATATATATATATATATATATATATATATATATATATATAATAATAATATATATATATATCTATAAATCTATATAAAAATCTATATAAATGTTATCTTTAATATTTTTTTAATAAGAATATATATATATAATATATATATATATATATATATAACCAATATATAGATAATATGTATATGTATATAATAGCCAACTATTCAACCTATAGCTATATATAACTAGCAATAATAGCAATAATATAACCAATAACATAATAATAATAATAATAATATGTAATATGTAATAATATATAATAATATAATATATATATTTATATAATATAGTAATATATATATATATATATAATAATAATAATAATAATAATAATAATATATATATGTAATAATATATATATATATTTCTAACTATGTATAATATAATATATATAAATATATATATGTATATATATAATAATAATATAATAATATATATATATAATATATATGTATATATAATATATATATAATAACAATAATATATATATATACTATTAATAGTGAAATCATAATATATATATATATATGCTAAAAGATCAGTAATATATATATATATATATATATATATATATATATATATATATATATATATATATATATATATATATATATATATATATATATATATATATATATATATATATATATATATATATATATATATATATATATATATAAATTATATATATATATATATATATATATATATATATATATATATATATATATATATATATATATATATATGTTAGGTCATCCATATATGTTAGGTCAATCCACAAAGGTTAGGTCTCGGTTTAGGGCCCTGCTAGTTCAGGTTATGATAAGTTTTGTTAAGTATACACAGAATAAATCTGTAAATTAGATCCATCTAGGTTTACGGCAACGTAGATCCATCTATGTTAGGTCTAAGTTTACGGCCTCGTCGTTCCATAAAGGTTAGGTCTCGGTTTAGGGCCCTGCTAGTTCAGGTTATGATAAGTTTTGTTAAGTATACACAGAATAAATCTGTAAATTAGATCCATCTAGGTTAGGTCTAGGTTTACGGCATCGTCGATCCATATAGGTTAGGTCTCGGTTTAGGACCCTGCTAGTTCAGGTTATGATAAGTTTTGTTAAGTATCCACAGAATAAATCTGTAAATTAGATCCATATAGGTTAGGTCTAGGTTTACGGCAACGTAGATCCATCTATGTTAGGTCTAAGTTTACGGCCTCGTCGATCCATAAAGGTTAGGTCTCGGTTTAGGGCCCTGCTAGTTCAGGTTATGATAAGTTTTGTTAAGTATACACAGAATAAATCTGTAAATTAGATCCATCTAGGTTAGGTCTAGGTTTACGGCAACGTAGATCCATCTATGTTAAGTCTAAGTTTACAGCCTCGTCGATCCATAAAGGTTAGGTCTAGGTTTAGGGCCCTGGTAGTTCAGGTTATGATAAGTTTTGTTAAGTATACACAGAATAAATCTGTAAATTAGATCCATCTAGGTTAGGTCTAGGTTTACGGCATCGTCGATCCATATAGGTTAGGTCTCGGTTTAGGACCCTGCTAGTTCAGGTTATGATAAGTTTTGTTAAGTATACACAGAATAAATCTGTAAATTAGATCCATCTAGGTTAGGTCTAGGTTTACGGCAACGTAGATCCATCTATGTTAGGTCTAAGTTTACGGCCTCGTCAATCCATAAAGGTTAGGTCTCGGTTTAGGGCCCTACTAGTTCAGGTTATGATAAGTTTTGTTAAGTATACACAGAATAAATTTATAAATTAGATCCATCTAGGTTAGGTCTAGGTTTACGGCATCGTCGATCCATATAGGTTAGGTCTCGGTTTAGGACCCTGCTAGTTCAGGTTATGATAAGTTTTGTTAAGTATACACAGAATAAATCTGTAAATTAGATCCATCTAGGTTAGGTCTAGGTTTACGGCAACGTAGATCCATCTATGTTAGGTCTAAGTTTACGGCCTCGTCGATCCATAAAGGTTAGGTCTCGGTTTAGGGCCCTGCTAGTTCAGGTTATGATAAGTTTTGTTAAGTATACACAGAATAAATCTGTAAATTAGATCCATCTAGGTTAGGTCTAGGTTTACGGCATCGTCGATCCATATAGGTTAGGTTTCGGTTTAGGACCCTGCTAGTTCAGGTTATGATAAGTTATGTTATGGGATACAAAAATAAATCTGTACATTAGATCATCTAGGTTAGGTTTAGGTTTACGGCAACGTAGATCCATCTATGTTAGGTCTAAGTTTACGGCCTCGTCGATCCATAAAGGTTAGGTCTCGGTTTAGGGCCCTGCTAGTTCAGGTTATGATAAGTTTTGTTAAGTATACACAGAATAAATCTGTAAATTAGATCCATCTAGGTTAGGTCTAGGTTTACGGCATCGTCGATCCATATAGGTTAGGTCTCGGTTTAGGACCCTGCTAGTTCAGGTTATGATAAGTTTTGTTAAGTATACACAGAATAAATCTGTAAATTAGATCCATCTAGGTTAGGTCTAGGTTTACGGCAACGTAGATCCATCTATGTTAGGTCTAAGTTTACGGCCTCGTCGATCCATAAAGGTTAGGTCTCGGTTTAGGGCCCTGCTAGTTCAGGTTATGATAAGTTTTGTTAAGTATACACAGAATAAATCTGTAAATTAGATCCATCTAGGTTAGGTCTAGGTTTACGGCATCGTCGATCCATATAGGTTAGGTCTCGGTTTAGGACCTTGCTAGTTCAGGTTATGATAAGTTTTGTTAAGTATACACAGAATAAATCTGTAAATTAGATCCATCTAGGTTAGGTCTAGGTTTACGGCAACGTAGATCCATCTATGTTAGGTCTAAGTTTACGGCCTCGTCGATCCATAAAGGTTAGGTCTCGGTTTAGGGCCCTGCTAGTTCAGGTTATGATAAGTTTTGTTAAGTATACACAGAATAAATCTGTAAATTAGATCCATCTAGGTTAGGTCTAGGATTACGGCATCCTCGATCCAAATAGGTTAGGTATCTTTAAAATTTCAACTTCTTCCGGCTAAATTAACTGTATCTAAGTAAGGAGCGATTATATATATATATATATATATATATATATATATATATATATATATATATTGTTAATATATATATATATATATATATATATATATATATATATATTAGTGATGCAGCAGATGTCAATTTTTCGCATCCGCGGATGGGGATGCGGATGCGGATGTTTGATATATATATATATGGATATCAACAATAATAAAAACCAATATATATATATATATATATATATATATATATATATATATATATATATATATATATATATATATATATATATATATATATATATATATATATATATATATATATATATATGCTATGCCTATATATATACCTATATATCTCGAGTTTTAGCCACAATCTATTAATATAATTGTTACCAGGGTGTGGGACGAGGACCCAACTCAAATGCACCCCACCAACCTCTTTCCCCAACCTCTGACCTTATTGAAAGAGTTTACAATGGATTATATACTTTTTGCACTTGTATTGAAATTCAAATATAGGAAGGTTGTGCTTGAGAATCATCCATTTTTCTGCCTTTTCTGCTGAGTCTGTATCTCTTTGTATTATATATTAGCCCAGCATTGCTAAATACTCTCTCACTTGGAACACTAAAAAAACGACAGGCCAAGTATTTCCTTGCAAGTTTACTCAAGCATGGGTAAACATTTTGCTTAACTTTCCACCAACTAATAGGATCATCATTTGTATCTAGTCGTTTTTCTTGGTGATAGTTTTCAATCATTTTCACTACATCTTTTGTTAATGCATGTTTTTTCATCACTACTGGACTGTAGAAATTATACCAGTGAATATGTTATTGATTTACTTCTAGGAGGTGTTGGTTCTTTAGTTTTTTTTTCCTTTTAATGGGTGGCGAATTAATAGACTGTTCGGATTGAAGTTTCTCAACTGCAACACAATGACGACGATTTAACTTGTCCTAATATTGTGTTACAAAAAAATTGACTTTATAACGGGGATCTAGGTAAGTTGCAATAGTATGAAGGTCACTAATTTCCAGAGAACCAAAACGTTTTTCTAGCTCTAATTTTATTACATCTTTCATTCCTTTTAAACCGATCATCATTTTCATTTGAAGATGGTTCAAAATGCTTCCTTAGCGTTGAGATTAATGGTATTATTCGGAGACAGAAGCTGTAGAGTCGCTGATGTTTTTGTCATCCCTAATCTCATGGGACTCTGTTGATTCAAATTATTATGAACTGCTGCAGAAATCATGGCTTAATTGCACAGTTGCGTCGAGTCCCATTTTTCTCATTTAAAGTTTGAGTTCAGATTCATTCATCTTAAGTATTTTATTATAAAATTATT
>JABUQX010027425.1:42500-52500 GCA_015478945.1 Trachelipus rathkii | reverse complement strand
AAGTTTCCCTTCAATACATTTTCTTTTCTACTTTATATAAAAAGAAAACACTAAATTATGCGTAACTTATATATATATATATATATATATATATATATATATATATATATATATATATATATATATATATATATATATATATATATATATATATATATATATATATATATATATAAAAACTTTCTCTCATTTTTATGAAACACCACCAAGTTCGCTATCCTGCTCTCCGACAAGGCTTTTGATCTTGTTGGCAAGAGTGCTGGAGGAGTGATCAGCGGGGAGAGAAACTCCGAAACATAAAGCCGAATATTGGTGAATGGTCTTCCTCCCACAGATCGAAAACGCTTACACGAGGTGATACTTGCACGCCTCCGTATTGGCCACTCTAATATCACTCACAGTCACTATATGTCACGGGACCCTACTCCCATTTGCAAAATTTGCCGTCGCCATACCCCTCAATCTGTTCACCATATCTTCATTGATTGTTCCCATCTGGACCCTATTCGTCGTCGTCATTTTCCTACTTTACGATCCATAACACCTTCTAAAAGATTATCCCATATCTTATCTGAATCTTCCCACTTTAGCAGTAACTCTATTTTCTTGTATCTTCGAGAAGTGAATATTCTTTGTAACATTTGATTTTCTTATGTAATCTTAGGACTATTTATAATACAAGGGTATAATTTTATTTAGTTTTTATTTGTTTTTGACTGACTGAATATTCATTTCGCCATTCAAATCTTCTTTGACATTTTAGGCTTTTATGTACAGGGTCCCTCCCATGGTGCTGATTTTTTGAGCCCAGTATGGCCGCTTCTCTGTGAGCCATGGTGGATCCTGTACACTGACTCATAAAAAAAATACTGACAGAGCCCTAATCTAGGAGGGGGTGTATTCGATTAACGTCAGAGCAGGACGGAGCAAAGCCCAAGGAGAGAAAAGCTCACATTCTCCCACTCGACCAGTTGCAAACCTTGGACCATCGCTTAGTTTGGCGAGTGCTCTATTACTGAGCTACCGGGCGTTTTTTATATAAATAATATATATATATATATATATATATATATATATATATATATATATATATATATATATATATATATATATATATATATATATATATATATCTACTTCTTAATTTCTATATGTACACAAAAATATTTTTCTATAAAATTTTATATATATATCATTTCGAGAATCCATGCTGAATACAGACAAATTTTCGTCCAAAAAGGTGAAAGGATCTATCAAAAAACATATCCCACGATAACAAAAATGTTACGTTTTTCTCTCTCGAGGTTTAACTGTACTTCTTGCGATGACGCCGTCAATACCAATGTCATTTGCGAAAACAAAACCAAATAGCTCTCTCTCTCTCTCTATCTATATAAATTATATATATATATATATATATATATATATATATATATATATATATATATATATATATATATATATATCTACTATATATATATACTATACTATACCAACCTTAACATATATATATATATATATATATATGTATAAATACATATTTCAAATATATATGTTTTGTTAAAAGGTCAGAAAAAAATTTAATATTGCAAGTGATGGAATAACGTTAAAAAGGTTCAATTTTCAAGTTATATATTTTGAATCTTAGACACGATAAGTTTTATTTTATTTTTTACTTTATTCATGAGATGCTTTAGACATAGGTTTTGATTTGTGGTAGGTATTGGTAGCTGTAAAGTCATATGTTATCAAGTGGTAACAATTCTTTAAATTTTATTTCATCTTTATAAATTTAAAAAGCAAAATGGAGCCTTTTTTGAAGCTCTAAAACCTTCTCCTTAATTCGGACAGTTTCTTTGTATCTATTGGTTTTGCTTGAAGAAAACTGTCTTCTCGTAATTCTTGAGATCAAAACACACAATTTTAGTTGAAACCACTTGAAACATGAATTCCACAAAGGTCGGTCTATTATCTCAAAAATAAATAAATGAATAAATAAATAAATAAGTAAATAAATAAATAAATAAATAAATAATTTCGATTTTTGATATTTGCCCCTAAATTGCTTTTTAGGAAAATGGTTTTTAGTGATTTTTTTTTTCTCTTCAGCAAATAACATGAAATTTTCAGAGCAAATATAATTATGGGAGATACCTTTTTAATTAAATATACTTTTTGGTATACCCAAGTATTTTGGTTCTGGGCGCTGGAGACTCCCATCACCCATCAAAAAAAATAAGGAATACCAAAAATAATATAAATTTTAAAAGGCATGACTCCTTTAATTACACATGCCCTCAAAATTTCACATCGAGGCACATTCTGTAGAGGGACAAAATCGCATGGCAGAGGTCATGGGTTGGACAAAATCGCATGGTAGAGGTCATGGGTTCCATCCTTCTTCCGGAACCTGGGTAGAAAATTTCTAGAGCAATTCCACTCCTAGAATAGGGCACCGCCCGTGATTGTCAACTTTTATAAAACAAAAATATGATGAATAGGTAGTTTAGCAATTTTACCCTTTTCAAAAATATTTCTCTTTGCAAATATGAAAAATTGAAATACGTTTTTTTCTCGTCATCCTATCATATATATATATATATATATATATATATATATATATATATATACTATATATATATATATATATATATATATATATATATATATATATATATATATATATATATATATATATATATATATATATATATATATATTCTTTATTCAATTAATTTTTTTTATATGGTAACCAAACATTTAAAAAAAAATTATTATTTCACATGCCCAGAAGCAAAATAGTAGGGCCAATGCAAAAAGGAATAATCTTAATTATTTTTGTGTATCTCCCCAAATAAACATGCTTTGAAAATTTCCGTTATCTTATTTTTTGATGAAAAAAATTATTGGTAAAATAGCATTTATGAAAAACGGTTTTACCTCGTTTGTGCCTAGAGGGAAGGGTTCTTTTAGTCGCAGATATCAAAAATTCTTGTTAAAGTTATTAGACAAATTAGACATTTTTTATTTATATTATTGAAGTTTTAAGTCATTTTGACAAAAATTGTGGAACATATTCTCAAAAATATTGGAAACATTGTTTTAAAGAGAGTTAGCGCTTATGATTTAACATTTTCTTTAATTTAAAAAGAGAAAATATTATTTTGAAGAGTAACCATTATATTTTGAAATTTTTTTTTTCAGTAAAAATGAAAAGAAATCAGTGTTTAAAAAAACAAAAAAAAAACAAAACAAAAAAAAACCCGGCTTAAAATCGAACCCTTATTGTTCATTAATTTTCTGACCAAATATTTCATAATAATATTAACATTTCTTTCTAATAATACATCCCTTTGCCACTCTATTTCAATACTTTCTAACAATACATTTCTTTGCCATTACATCTGTAATTATTCCAGTTTTTCCTCTTTACATTAAAAATGTTGCTACTAAACCAGTGTTTCTCAACCTTTTAAGTCTCGCGACCCCCCGAAAGCCAAAACGCATGAAGTTATTAACCTCGCGACCCAACAATTACCCCATATATATATATATATATATATATATATATATATATATATATATATATATATATATATATATATATATATATATATATATATATATATATATATATATATATATATATATATATATATATATATATATATATATATATATATATATTTTTTTTACACTTGACACCGCCGCTCACGGGCAGAGCCCTATTCAAGGAGGGGGTGTTGAACGTCTCAAATATTCATCTAACGCAAATTACGCAGATGAGCACAGACGCAGACTTTAAAGTGAGGGAGATTAAATTGAGTAGGAAACACAGAAGATGGAAGGAAATTCCACAGAACAGAGGTGGCAGGAAAGAAGGAAGCACCGCAGCGAACAAGTCTGGAGTTACTAATATCAACACAAAACTCATGTGCCGACACAGCACCCCTTGTGCTTCGTGGACGTCGTAAAGGTGGTGGTACGCGAGTGGAAAGTTCCCTCGAGCACTTGCCGCTACGGTACCTATAGAAAAGAGATAAAGCACCGACATCGCGCCGCAAAGATAGAGAGTCAAGTGAACTAGAAAGTACAGACATTTTGCCTCTGACTTGACCCTATCCAAAAGCCGAGGTGAAACCAGAGCCCCCTTCCCCAGATATGAGAGCAGTACTCCATACAAGGGCGGATGAGACCTTTGTATAGTTGGAGCAACTGAGAAGAGGAAGAAAAGTCACGCAGTCTAAACAGAACTCTCAGTTTCTTTGAGGCCGCCCTAGCAACAGTTGTGATGTGAGGTTTCCAAGACATTTTCTTGTTTATGTTAAGGCCAAGAATGTTTATATTGTCAACAGGAGAGACGAGAGAACCGTCGAAAGAGATAGGAAAGTTAGAAGGTGTCTTAGAGAGATTTGTAGAAGTTGGGTTTTTAAAGAATTAAATTTCACAAGGTTGAGACGACCCCAGCCGGAAATTCTGTCCAGATCAGCGAGAATAGAATCGGAAAGGTTAAGACCAGTGTTTCTTTCAGACAATTTTCTCCGGGGGGGCTTTACAGAGATTCGGGGGGGCACATAAGTATAGCATAATTTACATAAAAATAAAGGATAATGATATTCTTGTCACTTGTCAGCTAATCTTATTAGATACTGTCTTACTGAAATAGTAAATATCCGAAATATAACCAAATCTTTACTTGCAAAAATATAGCAATCTATTTGTGAAATTTATTGGGAAGTTAGATAAATAAAATAACATAAGAGTACGAAAACATTATTATGAGAGAATATTATAATAATTAAAATATATATGAGTAATATAACAAAATATACTTGAAATAGATCTTTGGTAAAAACAAATTATATATATATATATATATATATATATATATATATATATATATATATATATATATATATATATATATATATATATATATATATATATATATATATATATATATATATATATTGGGGTCCTCTCATACCGATTTAGGTGGGGAGGAGGCCGAATCATTCAGCATTCTCAACGATCTGGAGCAACTAATTAAAGAACCCACATACATTCCGGATCGTCCTAACCAATTCTTGAACACACTTGACCTATTTCACCACCAGTCCTTCTCTCTTAAATTACACCACTTTCGCTCCTATCGGTAAATCTGACCACAACCTTATATCTCTTAATTTTAATACTTTCTCTCCAACAGATCCATCCTGCCCTACTCGTTTTTTCTGGCACTTTGATCGGGCCGATTGGGGGCCTTGCGTTGCTTCTACGCTAACTATAATTGGAATGATTGCTTTGTCTCTGGTGACGCTTCGACTTCTGCCGATAAGGTGGGAGCTGTAATCGTTGATGGGATGAGCAGGTTCATTCCGCTTCTTCGACAATCTTTCTCTCCTCATAATCCATGGTGGTTCGATCGTGCTTGTTCTCTCTGGCCATTCAGGCTAGAGACGGTGCGTATCGGGAGTGGAAAATTCTCGTTCTCTATCACTCTTGCTAATTTTCATTCAGCTACTCGAAATCGTTGCAGGGATACTCTTCGACGAGCAAAGCGAGCTTTCATCAAAAGAAAGTGCGCTAACCTCCTTGGTTCTCCTACTGACAAATCTTTCTGGCCTCTTGCCAAAAACATCTCTAACAACTTCTGTAAATCTGTCTTTCCTCCTCTTTTCGCTCTGATGGTTCTGTTGCTAATTCTCCAACTGAAAAGGCCAATCTCTTCGGCCTCCTATTTTCCTCTAACTCAATCCTGGACGATTCTGGCAATCCTCATCCTCCTCCTTCTCCTCTCAGGTGTCCTATGCCTTTGCCTTTGCCTGTGATTACATTCGATCGGGTGCATGGGCTCCTGAAATCTACGAACGTTAGGAAGGCAGGTGGCCTGGACGGCATTCCTCCCCGAGTTTTGAGGCAGTGTGCTTTCGTGCTGGTCCCTCCCCTTGTTCAGCTATATTCTCTATGTCTCAATACTAACACTTTCCCTCAGTGTTGGAAGCACGCATATGTCCAACCTATTCCGAAAAAAGGAAGCCGCTCTGATCCTTCTAACTATCGCCCAATAGCTCTTACTTGTATTCTATCTAAGATCTTTGAAACTCTTCTCAACTCTCATTTCTTAGATCATCTAGAATCTCATTCACTTCTTTCCGATCGCCAGTATGGCTTTCGGCGTTCGAGGTCTACTGGCGATATACTTTCCTATCTTACTGATTTATGGTTTTCCGCCCTTAGGAACTACTGGGAGACTTGCGTGGTGGCGCTTGACATATCCAAAGCATTTGACCGGGTATGGCACGCGTCACTGCTCTCCAAGCTCCCTTCCTTTGGGTTTCCTCCTTCTCTTTGCTTACTTATGTCTAGTTTTCTCTCAAATCGCATAATGTCGGCTGTTGTTGATGGGGCGACTTCTTTTTTCTGTCAATAGTGGTGTTCCTCAGGGTTCTGTCTTATCTCCTACTTTATTCCTACTTTTCATTAACGATCTTCTCACCTGCACATCTAACTCTATCCACTCATATGCCGATGACTCGACCCTTCATTCTTCAACTCATTTCAATTCTGCTCCCTCTTTTACTTCTAGAATTGCCTCTCGTCTTAATCTTTCCGATTCTATTCTCGCTGATCTGGATAGAATTTCCCGGTGGGAGTCGTCTCGACCTTGAAATTTAATTCTTTAAAAACTCAACTTCTACAAATCTCCCTCTCTAAAAAACACCTTCCAACTTTCTATCTCTTCGACGGTTTCTCGTCTCTCCTGTTGATAATATATACACATCCTTGGCCTTAACATAAACAAAAAATGTCTTGGAAACCTCACATCCTAAACATTTGCTAGGGCGGCCTCAAAGAAACTGGGATTCTGTTTAGGCTGCAGGCTGTTGCTACAGCTATACAGGGCCTCATCCGACCTTGTATGGAGTACTGCTCTCGCATCTGGGGGGCTCTCGCTTCACCCGGCTTTGGACAGGGTCGAGTCAAAGGCCAAGACTTATAAACTGTTCCGTACTCTCCCTCATGACCCTCTATCTTTGCGGCACGATGTTGGTGCTTTATCTCTTTTCTATAGGTACCCGCAGCGGCAGGTGCTCGAGAAAACTCTCGTACCTCCACCTTTACGACATCCACGTAACACAAGGGGTGCTGTGTCTGCGCATGAGATTTGTGTGGATATTAGCAGCTCAAGACTAGTTTGCTGCGGTGTGCCTTCTTTCCAGCCACTTCTGTTCTGTGGGAATTCTCTTCCATCTTCTGTGTTTCCTGCTGAATTTAATCTCACACTTCAAAGCCTGCGTCTGTGCTCATCTGCGTAATTTGCGTTAGTTGTGTGCTTCTGAGGCGTGCAACACCCCCTCCTTGAATAGGGGCGCTAGCCAAAATAGTCTTTACAATGTAAAATATATATATATATAATATATATATATATATAAATATATATATATATATATATATATATATATAAATATATATATATATATATATATATATATATATATATATATATATATATATATATATATATATATATATATATATATATATATATATATATATATATATATATATATATATATATATATATATATATATATATATATATATATATATATATATATATATATATATATATATATATATTAATACAATAATATGTATAATATATATAATAATAATAATATATATATATAATAACTATCATCTGTATAACTCAACTCATTTAGCATAATAACAATATATATATATATATATCTTTATATAATATATAATAATATATATATATATATATATATAATAATAATAATAATATATAATATATATATATAATAATAATATATATATATATATAATAATAATAATATATATATATGTATATATGTATATAATAATAATATATAATATTAACAATAATAATAATATGTATATATATATCAACATAATAATATATAATATAACTAATATGTATATATATATATGCTAATAATATAATAATAACTTCACATATAATAATAACATATAATAATAATATGTATAATAATTATAATAATATGTAATAATAATATATATATAATATAATATATATATATATCTTCCAACAAAATATATATATATATATAACATAATAATAACGCTGCTATATATGTATATATATATATATATATGCTGTATATACTATATATATATATATACTCTATTAACGCACACTTTCGCAGGCCGTATCCCCGACGTTGTACTTAGTAAGTTAGGGGTATTAAAGAAGTAGGATTTAAAGGAATCGTATACGACGAGTTTTTCTTCGTCGCACACAAGTCTACTTTTTTTTTTTGAAAATCCTCAGTTGGATTCTCAGACCAATCGACGCTTGTCATCATACAATGCATTAAGGTTTCTGGCAGCATTCTATTTCTTGCATTACTTACTATTCGGTTCATAGTACTGAACGATCTTTTAACCGAGGCTATCGTTACAGGAATGACAAGAAAGATTTCACAGAGCTTTTGTAACTCGCAATATCCCACGTCCGCTTCCAATATTTTCGACAATGGGCTTTTATCTGCTTTAAATATTTCGCTTTCGAGCATGGAATTGATATAAAAAATGAAGGATTTCAGGTCAGCTAGTACACCTTCCGCATTAAACATCGGAAATCTGTCACAAAATTTTCTAACTTCAATATCCGGTAAATTTGTTAATGACTGAAACGTCTCAAAGCGACTAGCAAATATCATTATATCAATTGATTTGTCGTTGAACCTTTCTTCAATTTCTTCGATTACACTATCGCAGTATATTTTCATCCCTTTAAATGCATTTTCTTATCTTCATCAGCAATCAGGCGCACTTCAGATGCAAACTCCTCCATTATTTTACACCGAACGTTTTTTTGTAAGTCACTATTGACGTCTCCACACTGATTTGCAATATTTTGCAGGTGCAATTTTGTTCCAGTAATTAGGGGATGACTTATATATATATATATATATATATATATATATATATATATATATATATATATATATATATATATATATATATATATATATATTTATATATATATACTATATATATATATATATATATATATATATATATATATATATATATATGAGTCATGAGAAAAAAAAACACTAATAAATATATATTAACTAAGCCACTCCTTAACTAATAGGACCTTTCCGAAAGAAATTTCCATAGCAATACCCATTTTCTCAGAAGTCAGAATTAACAACTTTGCTATTTTATGGCCATATCTAGCATGTTTCCATGCATTCTGGCTGATTTTATTATTTATCGCTATTTAATATAGATTTAAACATACTTTTTATGTTTATTTGCTTTATTTTGTAATTTACGGCAAAAATTAATTCATGCTCGATTTTCTCCGGGGGGGCACTCGACTGTCTCCGGGGGGGCAAAGCCCCCCCGGAGGTATGCCTGAAAGAAACACTGGCTTAAGACGAGAGGCAATTCTAGAAGTAAAATATATATATATATATATATATATATATATATATATATATATATATATATATATATATATATATATATATATATATATATATATATATATATATATATATATAACTATAATATATATATATCTTTCTTCTATATATATCGAAATATTTAAAATGTTAATAAAAGATGCTTCAATGCATTAAAAATATAATTTTTATTTTTTTAAGTATTAACTTTTTATAAATAACAACTGTTTAACATTTGATTATAAATATTTTATTTTTTGTGACTTACCGCGACCCACCGTATATCCGCTCGAGGCCCCCTTGGGGGTCGCGACCCCCCGGTTGAGAAACGCTGAATTAAAGGATTAGCAGTCATTTCTGTAACTTTTATAATTTCTTCCTGGATCTGATGGAATAAAAATCAAAAGAAAAAACTTGCTCAGTCATTTCCAAATGTGATTAAAAAATTAAAATAAGTTCAAAAGAAAAAAATTAAACTATATTTCAAACTTTTGGCAAAATCTCTCTTAGAA
>JABUQX010027425.1:32500-40000 GCA_015478945.1 Trachelipus rathkii | reverse complement strand
CACCTTCAGAATTTTCAAGGTCTCTCAAAGCCTTTTTGATGTGTTTCTCATAACCAAATAGATAATGGCTTAAAATGAAAACTTCTTTCTCATCAGGAAGAATTTCGTGACTCAAAACTTCAACTCCGTTAATTGAAATTGTACCTGTGTAATCATAAAAATTAATTATTTCGTTCACCGAAATTAAAAGAAAAAAAATTATGGTATCCTCGCCGCTCACTAGGAAAGGGAGAGGAGATATTTTTTTAAAAAAAAGAATGTCACCACTCACTGGAGGTCCTATTCAAGGAGAGGACAGTAAATAATAGTAAAAATATCTAAAGATATTTCACACTTCTTCATTAGTTTTTGATTTCCTTTTCTTCTTCTTCTTCTTCTTCTTCTTCTTCTTCTTCTTCTTCTTCTTCTTCTTCTTCTTCTTCTTCTTCTTCTTCTTCTTCTTCTTCTTCTTAGAAATATTTTTCTCTTCATCCATAACCATCGAAGAATCTGCTTTAACAAACTGATTAGCAAAAGTTTCTTTTGCCTTTTCCTCTTCTGCGTATGATGCTTTCTGCATTTCATTTATCATTTGAGAAAAGATATTTATCTACCAGATTAAATACATATACACCTATAAAACATTTGAAACCATTTGAAGAAAATCTTTCTTAAATCAGCGCCTCTACATATAGCCTGCATTAAAGGCCCAGCGAAATTTTCAACGCCGAAAAAACAGAGTATTTATGAGAAAGCAGCTTCAACAATATATTCCTTCAAAAATTAAGCAATTAAAAAATTTTGTCCACACTTTTTCGTTGAGATATTTTATGCAGAAGATTGTTAGCACTACGATTTGAACATGCCTCAATGATGAATCGAAATACTTATGCAGTTTGAATTTTTAGGTAAAGTTTAACAAATCTTGTTAATATTTTCGTAATATCTTCAAAACATTTGGCCTAGTTTACACTATATATGGATTCCTAATGAGTCTGTTTTTTTTTTTTTTTTTTTTTTTTTTTACAGGTTACCACCATTAACGAGTAGATCATTTTTCAAGGAGGAGAAAGAGAATCAATAAAAAAAAACACCAAGTCCAAGTTTAAAGCAAGCCTCTCTGGTAAGCCCAGACAGAGGTTCTAAAGAGAGAATGATTAAATACAGCAGGTAAAACATATGAAGGCACTTAGTTCTGCAGAACAGAGGTGACTGGAAAGAACGAGACACCACAAGCAAGACACCCCTTGTTCTACGAGGGCGATGCCATGATGGTGAAATGTGAGAGATCAATTTCCTCCAGCACCTGTCATGGTAGTACCTATTGAAATTGAAGAATGCGCTAAGATCACGTCGCAGAGGAAATTTGAAAGTGGGAAAGATTATTAATCTTTTAACCTTAGACTCAATTCTATCCAAAGAAGGATGGAATCAGAGTCATCCCCTTCCTAAATGTAAGAATAGTACTCTAGAGAAGGTCGGATTAGACCCTTATATAAATAAAGTAGCTGCTCAAAAGAAAAAAAATCTCTGAAATCTGAACAGAATTTCCAGCTTTTTTGAGGCTACCTTAGCAACCGTTGTAATATGATGTTTCCAAGATAATTTTATTTTATGTTAGGACCAAGAATGCATATGTTGTTCACAGGTGAGACAGGAAAGTTAGGAAATGTTTTTGAGAAGATGTGAAGAAATTGAGTTAAAATAGTTGAATTTCACAAAGTTGAGGCTACCTCACAGGGAAAGCCCATCCAGGTCTGAAAGAATAGAATTGGAAAGTTGAGGTCGAGAAGCAACTCTAGATGCTAAGAGTGGGCATATTTGAAATGAGTGGAAGAATGGAGAGTTGCTTTATTTGCATAGGAATGAACGGTGTTAGAGGTGCAACTGATAAGATTATTGATGAAAAATAAGAATAAAGTTTGAGATTGAACAGAATCTTGAAGAACACTACAATTAACGTGAAAGGAAGAAGAGAAAACACAATAAAAAAAATACGGATATGGAACGATCCGAGAGAAAAGTAAACGAGTAAACAAAGATGATGGAGGAAGAGTAGAGTTGAACGAGGACAAGAACCTGCTCAGAAACACACTCCCAAAACACAGGGAATAATGCTATCCTGGTCACTAACCTCCCTGACATTTATAGATCTCAGGATCTCATGTACCTGATCATTTGCAACCTTGGGCAGAGATATGAGGCACATGAATGTTGTATGAGGAATAATACAAGAATTGTCCAGGTAGCAGGGTGAAATTAAGTGAAAAAGAAGACCGGAAGGATTATTAGTCTTTTCAGAAAGAGTGTTAGCTACAAGCCAGTCAAAACGAATAAGAGGAGGAAAGGATGATTAACAGAAGTCATTAGAGACTATTTAGTAACAGGGCATAGCTTTTATTATTAGAACCAAGGAGGTGAGCGAACTTACTTTCAGTAAAAATTCACTTAACCCACCTAATAATATCTCTGCAACGAATCCAAACTGAATGAAAATTAGCAAGAATGATTGGAGTAGGAAATATTTCTATTCCCAATAAGAGTAGTCTCTATTCTGAAGGGCACGAGAACAAGTGCCATCGAATGACCGATTTTATGGAAAAAAGATTTTGGTGAAGATGGAGTAAGTCTTAAATGCATCCTCGCTTACGGTCCCAAAATTTTCAGCAGAAGACACTGAAGCGTCCTCCGAGACAAAACAGGATTTATTTTTAGGTTAGTTAGCCAAGAAGTGACTTAAACGCTCAATTATCCAGATTAAAGCGCAGGAAAATACTCTTAGGTCATGGTATAGCTGCTGGGGAGAGAACATTATAACTAAGAGCTACAAGATTGTGGTCACAGTTACAGACAGGAAGGAAAATGGTGCATTTCTATTATAAGAGAGTAGTGGTGAATCATAAGTCAAGCATGTTCAAAAAATTGGTTATGGTAGTCTGAAATATGTGCAGTTTCCTTAATCAACCATTCCAGATCGTTGAGAATACTAAATATTTTGGTCTCATACCTACCTGTATCAGTCTGAGACGATTCCAACCACTCAGTGTGGTGTACGTTGAAATCCTCTCAATAGAGGACCTTGTCATTTTATGAGAAGTAACAGCCTAGTGAGAAGTAAGATATTTAAAAAAAAGTTAAAAATCTGCTCCATTAGGGGAATAGGAGTAGAAGCACAAGATAGTGATGGTGGTAGTAGCATGACCTATCCTAATTAAGCCATCGTTAAGGACTGTACTAGAATGACCCATCCTAATCTGTGATTGGCGTTGATTAATATATATATATATATATATATATATATATATATATATATATATATATATATATATACTACTATATATATATATATATATATATATATATATATATATATATATATTATATATATATATATATATATATACTTGATACTCTTACTTGAATAATCCATTTCCTTTAAATATGAGGTGCCTTGCCATTCATACTCTTGATGAGAAGTCCTTGAGGACTCGCCGTTTCATTTTGAATCCAGTTAATCCTTTCAGTGGACAGAGAGTCAAGAATGAAGTTGTCTGCCTGCATCAGTCTGTTCTTGGTGTAGTAAAGCGGGTTCCTCTCCACCTCAGGGATCAGCTTCTTCATTTCTTCAGAATTCATTACAATGATGATATTTGGCTCTGTGGACATATATATATATATATATATATATATATATATATATATATATATATATATATATATATATATATATATATATATATAATAACTTATATCTATATATATATATCTATAATATATATATATATATATATATATATATATATATATATATATATATATATATATATATATATATAAGGGATCGAACCATCAACTTCAAGCACGCTAGTCAATCACTCCACCGCTATGCCACGAAAAGAGCAATTTGAAGAGAGGAAAAAAATTTGCTAACAAATAAAGAGAGAGAAAACCTCAATTTACCCCAACGAATTTTGTTCTCTGGCAAATGGAGAGAGAGAGAGAGAGAGAGAGAGAGAGAGAGAGAGAGAGAGAGAGAGAGAGAGAGAGAGAGAGAGAGAGAGAGAGAGAAATTATTAGCAAATTCCCAACGACCAACGCAAGTCATGAATTTATTAGACTCATCTCTTGTAAAAAAGGGAAAAGCCCCTACTCACTCCATTCAAAACTCTCCTCAACATCACCCTAAGATGGACCATATGTTACAACCACACATACCTTGACTTTCTCAAACTTAACTTTAACCATTAGAATTCTAGTACTCAGACAAACAAAATCCTCCAAAGTTCTCTGCCACAAGTCACTCGTCAGAATCGCAACTCCTTTTCCCGCCCTCTCATTCCTTTCCACTCCAGCACACACACACACACACACACACACACACACACACACACACACACACACACACACACACACACACACACACACACACACACACATTTCACCCGACACCACTCGTTTTCACCACTTCCTTTCATCTTTGTTTCAGTCACAGCAAGCAAATCAAATTTACCCTTCCTAAATACATCCATCATCTCTCTCCTCTTTTCTTCACCATTTATTTCATTACATTCCATGTACCCAGACGAAGCATTCAATTTCCCCGAATGATAGACACAAAATCGGTTACGACAATCACATCCAGGTCCGAGGCTTTCATAAGCATTCTTAAGATGTAAATAAGTGGAAGCGGCTCCAATATCCAACTACCACTGCTCCTTTAGTTACCTCCTACGACACGCAAAACATACGCTGTGGGAATTCTTTCTGATTCTTTATGCATAGTAGTAGTGTTTTATGGTCTGTATGTGATACGGAGAGTCTACTACGAAGAAGAGTGCGAATATGAGTGCAAGAGGGGAGAACCATTGGGCACTGGAGTGTCATGGAATGTACCCTACACCCCAAATGCCCAATGCACTCTCTTTCTCTCTTCATATATATATATATATATATATATATATATATATATATATATATATATACTATATATATATATATATATATATATATATATATATATATAAAAATATAATAATAATATATGTAATAATATATATATATATATATATATATATATAATAACTTAATAATATATATATATGAATATATATATATATATATATATATATATATATATATATATATATATAATAATATATATAATATATATATATATATATGTATATATATATCTTCTAACTAACTAACTAATATATGCTAATATATATATATATATATATATATATATAATAATATATATGTAATATATAGAGAAATATATATATATATATATATATATATATATATATATTTATAATAATTATTAGAAAATCATTTACTCCTCAATAAGTACCTAATGGGTTGCTTTGTAGTAAATGTCAAATCATCATGTTTTTGTATTTAGATAAAATTGTGGATGTAGAGTTTTTTTTTATTGTTGCACCCTATTTTGTCAATGATATATATATATATATATATATATATATATATATATATATATATATATATATATATATATATATATATATACTATTATTTATATATATATATATATATATATATATATATGTGTGTGTGTGTGTTATATATATATATATATATATATATATATATATATATATATATATATATATAGGTGTGTGTGTGTTCGCTCAACTACAACACACAACAGCAACAACAAAACAAACAGCAACAACAACAACAACCAAAATACGTTCATGTGCATATTCACATGGACGTATGTAAACGCACACATATCTATAGACACTCATGTACGTAAATATGTACAAACGTGTACGTATAAAACGTGTCCACAGTTGTCTCTGTTCGATGTTGTCTACTACTTACCAAATTATCTATTTTTTTATATGACCTACATGATGCAACTAACCACATTAAGGCGACTACACACGTGCGATGTTCGCCGAACTTTTTAACGCGCTTTTTTAAAACGAATTGTCCATGGGGTGTCATTTTACCGATAAAATAGGAGATACAAAACATTCGTGTATATGGCAAACGAAACCTTAAATAACAAACATTCACCAATCCACACATTCGATGTTTGAATATTAATCTTAAATAGTTCGTTGAAAAGTTCAGCGAATACCGAATGTTTGATGCCGCCTTTCTAAATATGTAAAATAATTATTCTAACGGTTAGAATAATCGTTTGACATACTTAGAAAGGCGGTAACAAACATTCAATATTCGCAGAACGTTTCAACGAACTTTTTCAGGTCAATATTCAATAATTCTCTCACTCTCTCTCTCTCTCTCTCTCTCTCTCTCTCTCTCTCTCTCTCTCTCTCTCTCTCTCTCTCTCTCTCTCTCTCTCTCTCTCTCACACACACACACACACACACACCCCCCTTTTAAGGTGAGTATTGAATAATCTAACCATGATAGGACGTCCTTTGAAGCTCTTCGTCCATTTGATTCAAGCGAAATTCCCACAAGTCCAAAAGACACGTCGCGTCTTTTGCCGCACTCAATGACTCAGGCTCCTCAGGAAGACGGACATCACCATTCCAATCTGAAATCAAACCAAATTATTATTAATATTATTATTATTATTATTATTATTATTATTATTATTATTATTATTATTATTATTATTATTATTATTATTATTTATTATTATTATTATTATTATTATTATTATTTATTATTATTATTATTATTATTATTATTATTATTATTATTATTATTATTATTATTATTATTATTATTATTATTATTATTATTATTATTATTATTATTATTATTATTATTATTATTTATTATTATTATTATTATTATTATTATTTTAATGTGAAACGTCATTTGTATTGTTAGTATATGTGTATGGATTTATATTTCCTTGTCCCAAAGCACTTTCATATAACGTTTTCATTAAGATTTTTTGGACAAAGCTTGAATAAAACAAAATTGGAGATTTTTGAATAATCCAAGCTTTCCGTCCACATCAAACGGATAATAATAATAATAATAATAATAATAATAATAATAATAATAATAATAATAATAATAATAATAATAATAATAATAATAATAATAATAATAATAATAATAATAATAATAACTAATAATAATAATAATAATAATAATAATAATAATAATAATATAATAATAACAATAATAATAATAATAATAATAATAATAATAATAATAATAATAATAATAACAATAATAATATAATAATAACAATAATAATAATAATAATAATAATAATAATAATAATAATAATAATAATAATAATAATAATAATAATAATAATAATAATAATAATAATATAATAATAATAATAATAATAATAATAATAATAATAATAATAATAATAATAATAATAATAATAATAATAATAATAATAATAATAATAATAATAATAATAATAATAATAATAATAATAATAATAATAATAATAATAGTCGAGGATGTTTGGATCACCTTGAAAATGCTGACAGAGAAGTTCACAGAAAAGAAGAAAGACATTTTTACATGCTTTCTGATTTGGAAAAG
>JABUQX010027425.1:25000-27500 GCA_015478945.1 Trachelipus rathkii | reverse complement strand
AAAATAAATAAATAAATAAATAAAAAAAATTACATAAAGGAAAACATTAAAATAAATGGAAAGTAAACACACACTGTCCCTTGCCTAACGCAATTCACTCAGGTGGGCGCAGACACGGGATTTAAATAGAGGAAGATTGAATATAGCGGGGAAAATAAAAGAAGGCAAGGAGTTCCACAAAACAGATGTGGCTGGAAAGAAGGAGGTACCACAACGAGTGATCCTTGAATCTCCAATATTCACACAATATTCATGAGAGAACAAGGCACCTCTTGTATTATGAGGGCGACGCAGTGGTGGAGGAATGCGAGAGGTCAATTCTCTCGAGCATCTGCCGTTGTAATACCTATAGAAAAGAGATAGGGCACCGACGTCACGACGCAGAGAAAGAGGGTCAAGGGAGTCAGAAAGTATGGGACAGTTTATAAGTCTCTTATCCTTAGCTTCAACTCTATCCAAAAGGAGGGTGGAACCGGAACCACCCCAAATGTGGGAACAGTATTCCATACAGGCATTCATGTCAAACCCACTGATAATGGTCTGTATATGAACTATGGATCCTATTCACCGACTATTTACAAAGAATCTATCGTAAAAACTTTAGTATACAGAGCATACAACCTATGTTCAACTTGGAAAGCTTTTGATGAAGAAATTTGCCGCATTAAGTAAAATTTAATTAACTGTGATTATCCACAATAATCAGTTGAAAATTTAATTAATAAAACCATAACAAAATTATATAGTAAAGAAAGTAAAAATAATCAGAAAAATTCGATAAATTTCTTCTTCAAAACTTATAATGCTATAGACTTCAATAAAGAAGAGAATTGCCTTCGTAATATTTTGAACTCTCACCTCAAAACTAAAGACACCTCAAAAATTAAAGTCAGACTATACCATAAGTCCAAATAACTGTCATCTTCCTTTAGCACAAGAGATGCTTTGACCGACAACCATCACGTTGTGTACCAATTTAACTGCCCTGAGTCAGACTGTACGTCGACATATATTGGTTACGCGAAGATTGTCGGACAGGGCATGTCAACATCGCTACAGTCCCAGCAAAATCTATGAACATTTCAACACGGCACATGGTCAATAAACTATTAGTAATATTTCTAAACACTTCACAATATTATACGGATCATGTGAAGTCCAGAAACTTAAAATTGCGGAGGCCTTCTACATCAAAACACGCAGACCAGACATTAACATAAAATGTAATGTATTATCTGTTAGACTAAATATCATTTGATTTAATTATTATATATCAATTTAAGACTCATTCCCTTACAAGAAATAATCCTCTGAAGATGTCTGAAGTATAGAGACGAAACGCGTTGGGAAATCTAAATAAATATATCTTGTGTAAATTGTTTTCTAAGATTATTTTAAGGAAATTAAATTATGTATAGAAATAAATATTTAGAACTTTGGAAATAAAATCAAAAACTTTTATAAAATCAAAGGCTGATGTTGAATTCCTAAATTTTTGTTTATGATATTCAATGAAGAAAATTAAATAATTAAGATTAATAATATTAAAAAGATAACAAATTTTAAATATTTAAAGTTTTAGTATTAAAGGCAAATTATTATATGCATGATATTTATTGAGGAAGATTAAATAATTAAGGCTTTAATAATAGGGAAATATTTCTTTAATAATATTTAGATATTTAAATAAAATAAATTTTTTGGTAATAATTTTAAATTATTCATAAATCTCTAAATTCTAAGAGTAACTAAATTATTATGTTATTATTTCTTGATAAAGATTAAATAATTAAGTTCTTAATAATTTAAAAAATATAACTTAAATAATATTTAAAAATTTAAATAAAATAAATTTTTATTATAATTTTAAATTATTCGTATGTTAATAAAGTAAATAGGTAACTAAATTATTTTAACGTCATAATTAATTACCGTGGTATGGTAAGGGTTTGATCCCTAGTCCTGATTATAGGTAGAAATTACCTAAAGAAAATCCCCTCCTTGAATGCCCGTAAGGTGTAAACTTTTTTAAAAAAATAAATAAAAACAGTTCCATAAATATAAAGAAAATAGTGGGATGAATTATTTAAGTTAATATCCAATCATAAAAGGAAATAAAATAATAAACAAATTTAATAACAAAACCAAATAAATAAGTAAAAATCAATCCTTAAATCTTACCGAAAGAAGATAAAGTTGTTTAACGGCATCTAAAATTAAGAACGTTCGTCTTTTTTTTTTTTTTAAATAATTAATAATTAATCCTTAAATCTTACCGAAAAAGTAAGAAATAAATAAATAGAAGATAAAGTGGTTTAACGGCATGTGTTCATGCCAACACAAGGTGAAAATGCCCTAATATCGAAAATTAAGAACATGCTTTTTTTTTTTTAAATTATATCTTTTAATACTCAAGAATAAGCTTATTTTTATATAAAAAAATTTAAATTATTAATAAAAAATACTATAACAAACTTTATCAGCAGTTTCCTGAGTTTAC
>JABUQX010027425.1:5000-12500 GCA_015478945.1 Trachelipus rathkii | reverse complement strand
TCCAAGAATCTTAATTCTAATTGCATCGAAGTATCTCTGCAGCAATTTTGGTGAATCCCTCCCATTCAGAGTGACGTTTAAAAGGGAGGTTAATTGGTATTGAAATGATTAATTAATCTAGATCTAATTTTAGATCTAATTTTAATCCTAAATTTACTTCAAGTCTAATTTTAAAAAACAACGCAAACAAAAAGATTCAAAAAAATCATGAAATTTCTTTATTAGAAAACATCATACAAGAAGAATCAATTGCAATTTAAAATCATTTAGATCAATTCGTGCAAATTCTAATTTATAGATTAATTAATAAATCAGAAATAAACTAAATTAGAAATATATAGAAGTTAGCTTCAAATGTCTTTCAGATATCAGAGAAACCTATATTTTAAAGCCCACTTTTATAAATATAAGTTTATATCCGTTTTTATTTTTTCATATCAGTTTTAACCTGTTTGATTCACTTCTTTACTTTTAAAATTATTATTTAAGTTATAGTACAATAATAGTATATATATATATATATATATATATATATATTATTATATATTATTAATATATATATATATAATATATATTATATATATATATTTATATTATATCTATATATATATATACTATATAATTTAATATATATTCTTTTTTCTTTATCCTCTCTTCACTTCCACTAGGTGTGGGGTAGGGTGCGTAACATGCACGGAAAATAAAAATGGTTCAGTAGAAGAGCATTGGACGTAAGTCGAATTAAATCCCCCCCCTAATCCCACCATTCCTCCATACCTTTAGAGAGAGATAAAATCGCAGTTCAAATTATCCATAGGGCTTTTGCAAGGCTGCGACAGACACATCCACTGTGTTATCTCTCCAATGTGGGCGTTCATCCCCTGGTCCCCCCTAATTTGTCACTACAAACATGAACCATCTGCCACAGAAACCCCTCATTCACTCCTGTTTATGTATCTCTCCAAGTGGGGTTCAAATGCCACCGTGGTCTAGGCCTCACAAACATACCCCGCCATAAAACCCCTCCATTCACTCCTGTTATTTATCTCTCCAATGTGGGGTTCATTCCCCTGGTCCAGGCCCAATAAACATAAACCCCGCCATAAAAACCCTTCATTTCACCTGTTATGTATCTCTCGCAATGGTGGGGTTCATCCCCGTGGTCAGGCCACAAACATACCCCACCATAAAACCCCCTCCCTCCATTGCACTCCTGTGTATGCATCTTTGTTCTTTCCTCTGCAACTCACAATTTCCTTTGCCTTCAGATATTTCTTTAATCACTCATTTCACCGTTTTTCTTACCGGTCTTCCAGCCGTTCGATTCCCAGCACACTCACCACTCACTATACATCCGCTTAAACCAACAATCTAAATCATTTATCCTTTCCATGGGAAATCAAACTTCTTAACTCTCGTTTAAATTCTCTCATTTACTGCCTTTCTTTTCACCACACAACATCCTAATGCGTTCATTCCTCATTTTATTAAATTTCTCCTCATCACCACTATAACAACTCTTCTTAATTAAAGATGTAAATCGAAACAGAACCTTAGATCTAATACTTCATATTCCCATCAACAAAGTTTCAGCTACTATATCATAAAAATAGTTTTTAAACTCTACCTCTTTTTATATATATATACTATATAGTATATATATATTAGGTATATAATGTATATATATAATATATATTATATAATAATTAATATATATATATAATATATATATATAATATTAATATATATAATATATATATATATAAATATAACGTTGTTGTTTTTTTTAAAAGTTGTCACGGACGCTCACTGGGCAGAGCCCTTTTCAAATGAGGGTAATAAAAATAGTAATTAAAATATCAAAATACATAAAAAGAAACTACAATGCCCAATTAACTGCACACTTTCGCAGGTGAGCTATGGAGGAAAGCTTTAGAGTGGAGAAATTAAATTCAGCCAGGTTAACAACAGAAGATGAAAGAGAAATTCCACAGAACAGATTTGTCTGGAATGATAGTGGCACCAAGCGAATAATCTGGAATTGCTATCTGTCTTAACGGTAATAATCAGTGTGTAACACTAACCTCAATTGTTGCAACGAAGGCGAAAGGTAACTGCATGACGAGTGGTCATTTCCCTCGAGCCACTTGTATGTGCAATAATAGAAGTAACAAATCGACAAAACCGTCACGCCGCAAAGATTTAAATGGTTAAGTGAATTGAAAAAGTACGGGAGAGTTTTAAGCCTTTTGGCCTTTGACTAGAACCGCTATTCAAAAGACATTATTTTATTTACAATAATATTTGTTTGTTTCATGTAATATAACCAAAATATTCCACAATTAATTTCTAAAGTAATTAATAGTTTTTTGGCTAGGTTTAATTATAAAATTACTGTAACTTTATATGACAAATAGCATAGCCTAAAATCATGAATTAAAAATATAGATTCGAGTTGAAATTCATTTTTTGTATTTGGCAGAGCATTAATACAAAGAATAACTGTAATTTACAACAGCGTTTATTGTTGGATAAAATTACAACATTTCTTTTCTTCATTTAATGGCAAATTTTCATTGGGGCACGTAAGAGAACTTTGACTATGTGAGTGCATTGCAAATATACCCATATTAGCGCGTATAAATTTGCGAAGCAATTACATTCCATTAATTGCCAATTACCTACATTTTTAGTTTGCTTATTATTTTTGCTCACATAAAATGACAATGTCTTCACTTATTAAATTCGTGGAATAATAACTTACGTAGCATTTGAATATACTTTGTATTTATTAGAAAAAGTTCATTGCCCTGTTCATATCAATGAATTGAAAGACCTTTTTGAGTTACTTTACGCTCCCATGATTGTCGCTCAAATGCAGAATAGAAAAGATATTTGGAAGTAAATTATAAATGTTTTGAGTGAAGACTCTAACAGAGGAATCAAGAGGAATTTGATGAGGCAGGAAAACGAGAAAACCTACGAATGGGGTTAATATATTTTTTTCCTCTTCAAGTCTTCAGTTTGCAAACTATAACTAGGGATTCATGAAACACAGTTCTTCATTAAATTTTAATTCTAAAATTACAATAACAAAGGCATGTTTTAAAACAAAGAATAGGAGGAGTAAAATTCTTGATGTTTTTACATTTGATGAGAAATTCATTATACCATATCGATATGTGTGACTGTCGTGGTCGTAAAGAGTGATTCTCTAATAAAATATTAATTATTTGAAGAAACTGAATTCCAATTTAACTATCTTTGCAAAGAAATTTTAGTTTATCTATAACTTTATCCATAAATAGGTTGGCTACGTCATCACTCATTAAGTGCATAGAATAACCAATGCAATACAAAAATCTACCTTCGAATGTATGAATAAAAGTTACCATATAAAGATTCATACTATGAACTGATGCCCCTCTTGTAATCCATTTTAAACTTACGTGTTCCCCTCTCCCTTGTATAACGGATTTTAAGTCACCCATATTTGATGCGTTGTAATACGCTTTAGGAGGGGGATGGCTTTCCAAGAGTTTTGAGAAATCCGTTTGAGATTCTCCAAAGTCAGTTGTCGTAAGCTGCAAATTGCTATCAATCCCCTCCATATTCTCAATAGCATTTTTCAATGTGCTGCCGAAATCTCTTGCGTATTCCCAGAAATTTGTGCCAATATTTTTGTCAGTTTTAGAAATTATTTTCACAGATGTTGCATGCTCACCTAGTTGAGGCGTAGAAGATTTTTTCCAGTATCTTCTCATATTTACGGCATGACCTGACGGTATATTAATTTCTTCATCAGTCATTCCATTTTCAGTAAATAATTCCATAATCACCCAATTGAGTACGGAAGAGAAACCTGCGTGGAAAGTTATCCCTTTTGATTTGAATACTTTGAGTAATTTACTAGTAGTTTCTTCATCAATTTCCCCGTGAATATAATTGGATTTCTTTTCAACACTTAAACCTTCTTTACGCGGAAAGAATTCGTTGAATCTAACCTTTTGACTGTCGACTTTGTGTTTGAAATGCTTTTATTTCTTCTAAATATTCTGGATTTTCCCTCAGATACTTCATTCTCTGTTCTTTTAAATCTTCTGTTTCTTGACCATCACTGAATTTTCCAAAATCATAAGTTTTTTGTACTTTTCCACCGATCACATCATTTAAAACCTTTAAGAAACTATTGCAAATAATGAAACAGGTGAACCCATCAACAATAACATGATTGAAAGTAAACATTATGTTGCTTGTAAATAAGTTGCTTTCCTTTGCAGCTTCATTGTTGGTAATATATGTAGCACGCCAAAGTGGTCCTGTAGCAGAATCAAAACTAGTGTGCGTCTCCTTTCGGAAAATTTCCTCTGGTGATTTATCCTTCAGAACCTACGGGAAATAAAGTATAATTTTTAATCATAATTTAAAACAATAAATTTTTGTGTATGCATGTGTATTTGAATGTATTTATCTACTTATATATATATATATATATATATATATATATATGGTTGTAAAGATATATATGTATATATATATATATATATATATATATATATATATATATATATATATATATATATATATATATATATATATATATATATATATATATATATGGTAATAGTCCTGAAAAGGGTAATGTATCAACATCGATATTTTAGAAAATATATATGTTTAAATATATATATATATATATTTATATATATATATATATATTTTTATATATATATATATATATATATATATATATATATATATATATATATATATATATATATATATATATATATATATATATATTTTTATTTTCGTATTTTATATTTATATTTATAAAAGGGCTCGGTAGCTCAGTGGTAGAGCACTCGCCAAACAAAGCGAGGGTCCCAGGTTCGCAACTGGTCGGGTGGGAGAATGTGAGCTATTCTCTCCTTGGGCTGGCTTGGCTTCGTCTTGCTTGGACGATAATTGAGCATACTCCCTCCTTGATTAGGGCTCTGCCCGTGAGCGGTGGTGTTATTCTGTAAAAAAAATCTGTCTAACACTTTGATAAAATAAAATGGTAACAGAATGAATAACTATCAAGTTGTTCAACAAGAATCGATGGTACGAGTAAAGAGTATTATTATAAACATACAGTAGACATCTATCTAACAACTTTGATCAAACGGGGTACCAACAAAATAGTCGTCGAATGGTTAAACGAAGGTCGATGATGCCATGAGACGGTACCATTATAAAAAGACAGTAGTATCTGTCTAACACCTTTAATAAAATAGAAAGGTTGCAGAATACCTGTCAAATGGTTAACAAGAGTCGTGTAATACGATGAAATGGTATCATTATAAAAAGAGAATAGGCATCTGTCTAATATCTTTGATAAAATTTAAGGATAAAAATATCGATGTTACGTGATAGTGACAAAATAAACGGACATTTAGCGTATGTTTAGCACCTTTAATATTACAGAAAGATAACAAAATAACTGTCAAATAGTTAAACAAGAGTCGCGTAATACGATGAAATTGTGTCCTTATAAAAAGAGAGTAGGCATCTGTCTAATTAATATCTTTGATGTAAAATTTAAGAAAATCTTTGTTACGAGACGGTAACAAAATAAACGGACATTTAGCATCTGTTGAACACCTTTAATATAACAGAAAGATAACAAAATAACTGTCAAATGGTTAAACAAGAGTCGATGGTGCGAGGTATTATTATGAAAAGAAAATATTCATCTGTCTAACAACTGATAAAACAGAATACTAACAAGGCACGGTATCGTTTTAAACAAACAGTAAAAATTTGTCTAATATTTTTGAAAAAATAGGAAGATAACAAGAGTCGATGGTACGAGGAAAAAGTATAATTATAAAGAGACAGTAGACATCTGTCTAACAACTGATAAACAAAATGATAACAGGACACGGTAACGTTTTAAACAAACAGTAAGAATCTGTTTAACATTTTTGATAAAATAGGAAGATAAGAGAATAACTGTCAAATGGTTAAACAAGAGTCGTCGTACGATGAAACGGTATCATTATGAAAAAACAGTAAACATCTGTCAAATTACCTTTAGTAATATCCTTTCTTCGTCCATTTCGTAAAACCAATATTCGTCATTTTCTTTCCTGAGACATAAATGTAAGATGTCAATGTTTCTGAAATATGACACAAAATTATACATTAAAACATTATTATTATTATTATTATTATTATTATTATTATTATTATTATTATTATTATTATTATTATTATTATTATTATTATTATTATTATTATTATTATTATTATTTTTATTATTATTATTATTTTTATTATTATTATTATTATTATTATTATTATTATTATTATTATTATTATTATTATTATTATTATTATTATTATTATTATTATTATTATTATTATTATTATTATTATTATTATTATTATTATTATTATTATTATTATTATTATTATTTGACAAACATAACAAAGTAAGTTGAGTTTTTGTTCTTATGTTTATAGGATTAGATGTTTGGGAATCAACCTCGATTTTAGACTGCACTGAACACTAACAAGGTATAATATAAAAAGTAGAGACGAAGCCAAAAGAATTAAACCTATTTCGGTTTCACATTCGTGCATATAATATTTACTCTTGCTTTTCCTACTTACCTGAAGAGAATCCTGAGAGTTTCCTCAATCTGCTCTTCTGAGACTTCATCTTTGGATTCGAGAAGCATCCAGTAACAAGGAATGGCAAACTGAAAATCTTTTGAGATATTTCACATAAAACCTCAAACGGTTTTAATTTTCGAACTTTCGAAAGTCTAGTTTCCATCACTATCTGTGTTTCTTGAATATATATATATATATATATATATATATATATATATATATATATATATATATATATATATATATATATATATATATATATATATATATATATATATATATATATATATATATATATATATATATATATATATATATATATATATATATATATATATATATATATATATATATATATATATATATATGAAAAAGTAAAATGGTGGTAAAAGGAGAGAGGACTTAATTGCCAATATGACCTCTCTCTCTCTCTCTCTCTCTCTCTCTCTCTCTCTCTCTCTCTCTCTCTCTCTCTCTCTTCTTTCTTTTTCTTTCTCTCTCTCTCTCTCTCTCTCTCTCTCTCTCTCTCTCTCTCTCTCTCTCTGGCGATCAGAGATTAGATTAGAAGATTTAAGATGTTTCCATATCTTCCTTTTAAGGAGAGAGAGATTCGAAAACTTTATAACGAAGATTAAAGCGATATAGGGCGATAGTTAGAGGATGTGAGGGATCTTCATGCTGAGAGAGAGAGAGAGAGAGAGAGAGAGAGAGAGAGAGAGAGAGAGAGAGAGAGAGAGAGAGAGAGAGGACCAGCACAAAGGAAAATGTTTTGATAGGCAAAGATGAAATAGATTTCCACGGCAGGGTGAGTGCTAACTCGGAAGAAGAATTATGATG
>JABUQX010027424.1:12500-24257 GCA_015478945.1 Trachelipus rathkii | reverse complement strand
GCTAAACTATGAACATAACATACTTAATACACAACAACCAGACGAATAACCAGCTATCATTAACAACTTAGTCAATAAAGCGAACATAAGCGGGAAGTAAAACAAGTTTTTATTTTATATTGAAACTATAATTTTCATGAAGGAGCGTTATATAATACTAAAAACATAAGTTTAATTTTAAATTATTAATTCATTATTCAGAGAACATAGGATTCACCATAACTTGAGTTCTCTATATCTCTCTAAAGATTCAAACACCCTTTGAAGGATGTAAGTATAAAGGCCTTCACCTGCACTAACCATTTTTCCGCATATTTTGATTCAGCAGCATTCATTCTCTCATACAAAGAGAAGTAAATTCATTCAAGCTGATAGTTATTAACGCATTCCTGTATACTGCCTATTATACGGGAAACCATATGTTTCGGTGTAAATATCATAGATTTCACACCATGTGCTATAATTATTAAGTCCTAAAGTATGTTCAACTCGTTTTAAGATACGATGTTAATTCCTTTTTTATTTTAAGCAATGCTGTACATATTTTCAGTATGTTCGAACTGTGAAACCATAACACGTATGTCTGAAGGGTAAACAAATCGAAGGTTTCACAGTAGTGGCAGTAACATCCAAGGGTTTTTAAATATGTTCACACGACGAGACAACAAGTCTATTCTATCTAGAAACCATTTACCGTGTTTTCCCGATTAGATATCTCACAAGCGTTTGATCTTTCGGATAACAAACACTTATCCTGCACCCATCCTGCTGCAATATTTGATAATCTTGGATGAACTCTTCACCAAATGAATAAAAGGGTCTATTATTTGACCTTGGCAGGATTACAAGCACGTAAACGACCACCATTTGAGTTTAGCGATTAAATATAAATGACAACATCGTTGGGAAGTAACGAAAACTCCTCGTTGAGATATCAACAAACAAAGCGTAGAGATGCGGGAGATGTCATCGTATCAGCAGCACGGGAAATATATACCTACTGAGAAAATAGATTGTATAAAACAATCCTTAAAGGTCATGAGATTTCTTTCTTTCAACCAACTCAGAAGAAAGTAAACAGTAATACGGACGCACGACTAGAACACATAGTGCTGTTATCTAGAGTATATATTCTCGTTACACCAACAAAACAACAACAACAACAACAACAACAACAAACAAACAGCAACAAACAACAACAACAAACAACAAACAACATACAACAATATACAAAAATAAGTTCTTTACTATACTAACCAACAATTATATGCTAACGTAACCTTGTTTCACCCATTGAATAAAAGATAACATCAGCAATTACCAGGACTGAGAATATATGTACCATGACAAAACTAACACACCTTACGTCTGAATAAACTACTACATTAACAAAGTTCCATACTAAAAAACAGTAAAGACTAGACAGTTACAAACGTAACCTATTCACAATCACAAGCAATTTTTCAAAATATCTCTAACATATCAATGTTAATTTTACATTAACACCTATTGATTTACTTCGCATTTCAAGTATCATTATCGATTAACATAGCACCACAAATGAGTATCTTTATATCACAAGCAGCGAATATATGTAACCAAACAATGTTTTGACATTAAGTAAGCTAAACATAGTATCATATGAATATAGAATAATGTACACGACAAATTAACACAACACGATAATAGTTAACATTAACAAGTTTCCACACTTAACACCTGTAAAGTAACTAACTTGCAGTACAAACGTAAACTTTTATACTTTTTCAGCATATTCTAACATATTAACGTTAATTTTAATTTTAAGTAAAATTTAACAAGAATTTATCATAACCTTGTCTAATTATCATACAGACCGACAATAACTGTAAAATAACAAAGTTTATCCACACATAACAACAAAACTAAGTTTCTTTAATATACTAACATCGAAATATAGCGTAACGTTACACGTTTTTTTTTTACATTAATAAGCTAACATAACATAACCTGAACTAAGAATCTAATGTACAACGACACAACCTAAACACATCATATTACCGAATAAACTACTAACTTAACAAACCTTCTGCAACTTAACAGCGTAAAGTACCTAACACTTGTACAAACGTAACCCTATTCACAACTTTTTTCAAGCATATCACTAACATATCAATGTTATTTCTACATTTTACAATCGATAACTATTTAACAAAAATTTAGAACCTGTCTATCATCATATGACAAAGAATATAATGATACGTAACAAATTTTTTACACAACTTCGTAATACTTTAACAAAAAATTCATCATAACCTAGTTCTAAATATCTAATCCCAGCGAATATTGCAAAACCATAACAAAGGTTTTAACCAAACTAACAAAAAATAACAAAATTTTATCTGAACATTACATAACAATAAGTTCTTTTGTATAATATCACAGTAAAGCGTAATAGTTTATTGATTTAAGCAGTAAAGATAAATCAGAAATCAACCACCCATCCCAAGCAGGTCACTACCACTCCCACCCGCTGTTGATCTATTGAACTATTGATTGAAGTCATATATTTCGAGTATCTTTTGGATAAACATAACATAAAAATAAGTTCATTTTATAGCAAATTAAACCTACGAATATATCCTTAACCAACAAAGTTTTAGCAATCAATAAAACTAAACACTACTCATAACCGCAAGCTAAGAAATAACGTACAAATTACAGACCTAACATACACCTCCGAGTATTGAATAAAAGTGGCATTACCCTCACGGAAGGAGGGTAAAGGCCTTCAGCCCGAAGGGCTGAGGCCAACGCCACTTATACACCGTTTCGGGTGATCCCCCTCTACAGGAATCGCATCCTTTTCAAGGTGGCTTCCATCCCTGGTTTTTCTCTCGGAGGTTTATGTGTTGCTTTAGACTACTTTGGTTAATGAAACTGTTTATTTCGATAAGTTAGGTACAGTTATGTTAAATATTACATATCGACAATGTGGAAAATAACATGATTTATTAGAGAACGATGAGTTTTTGTAGATCTTACGTGTTAAATGGGGGACGATGATGTGTTAGAAAATGTGAAGCATAGGTTAAGTTTTTGTTGAAGTAATTGGGGGGGCTTTTGGTTTGCCCTAGAAATTTAGCAATGTCATACGTTAGATATTTATTAGGTCAAAATGATGTTATTACTCGAACGGCAGTTGACACTTTGACGAAGGTTAGTTCAATTCAATAGCTTCCAAGAGTTGTATCTTTGTATAGATTTGGTCACTTTAGTTTAAGGGATTTTGTGTAAGATATAACGGCTTTACTGGTTGCTGTTGCCGAGGAAGTGGGAAATATCGGTATATGTATGACCTGTTAGCTACTTTACTCTGATAAGTTAAGGGAATTTTTCAGATGATAGTTGATTATTCATAGCGAGGGCTATGAATGAGGTCTGCATCTGTACGATTAGTATTTAGTTGCGTTAGATATGTTAGCTTTGTGATGCTAAAATTTGCTGGTTAGCAATATAATTCGTTAGGTTAGTATATACAGAACTTATTTTTATGTTATGTTTATCCAAAAGTGATAGTTCGGAAATATGCTTAAATCATGCTTCAATAGACCACAGCGCGAGGGAGATGGGTATGGGGATGCGGGATGGGTGGTTTGATTTATGATTTAACTGATTTACTGGCTCGTTTAAAAATCAAGTAAACTATTCGCTTTACTGTGTATTTTATTTTAAAGGAACCTTAGTTTTATGTTATGTCAGGATTAAATTTTGTCATATTTTAGTTAATGTTTGGATTAACTTTGTATGTTCTGCAATTATTCGCTAGGGGATTTGATTTTTTAGACGAGGTTATGATGAATTTCTTGTTAAAATTACGAAGGTGATGTAAAAAATTTGTTACGTTAGCATTATTTTCTTGGTCAGTATGATGATTAGAGGTTTATGCTAAATTTTTGTTAAAAATATTACGGATATCTGTAATGTAAATTAATATGATATGTTAGAGATATGCTTGAAAAACGTGTGAATAGGTTTACGTTTTGTTACGAGTGTTAGGTACTTTACTGTTTTTAAGTGCAGAAGTTTGTTAATGTTGTCTAGTTTATCGTTACTATGAATGTGTTGTTTGTCGTTGACATGTAATTGTAGTTCACGTTGTTATGTTGCTTTAATTAATGTCAAAAAAAAACGTTGACGTTAGCATATATTCGATTGTTAGTATATAAAGATGTTAGCTTTATTAATGTGTGAAACTTTGTTATGTTTACGTTATTCGTTGGTTGTTGAAATTAGACAGGATTATGATAATTTTTTGTTAATTTACTGTCAATGTAAAAAATTAACGTTAATATGTTAGAGACTATGCTTGGAAAAAGTATGGATAGGTTACGTTTGGTACTGGCAATGTTAGTTACTTACAGGAATGTTAGTTATGAACTTTAGTTATGTACAGTTACTCTTTTTGGTGTTTAGTTGTGTTAGATTTGTTCGCTTGTACATTACTTTTTTTAATTGTTATGGATATATAGTTAGCTTTTTATGTGAAAACATTGTTTTAGTTAGCTATATTCGCTGCTTCGGTATATTAAAAATCATTTTTGTGCTTGGTTTTCCAAACGAAATGACTAATTGAAAAGTTGGCGAAGTTAAATCAATGTGTTATTGTAAATAACGTTGATATGTTAGAGTTATTGCTTGAAAGTGTGAATAGGTTACGTTATGTAAGCTGTGCTAGGGTATTTACTGTTGTTAAGGTATGAGAACTTTTCTGTTAATGTAGTTGTTTATTCAGAAGTAAGGTGTGGTTTAGGTTTTGTCATTGGTACATTATATATCTGTCTACGGTAATGCTATGTATAGTTTTTTAATGTTGAAACAATGTTACGTTAGCATATATTGGTTGTATAGTATATAAAGAACTTGATTTTGTACTATTTATTGTTGTTTTGTTGTTGTTGTTGTGTTGTTGTTGTTGTTGTTGTGTTGTTGTTGGTCAACAGAAGCATATATACTCTTAGAACAGATCATGTTCGTTCGTGCGTACGCTATTCATTGTTTTATTTCTTACTGCGATTGGTTGAAGAAGAATACTCATTACTTTTAGGTTTGTTTTCTTAACAATCGTATTTTTTCAGATAGGATATTTTTCCCGTTGGCTGATACGATTGACATCGCCCGCATCTCTACGCTTTGATTGTTTATATCTTCAACGAGGAGTTTCGTTCTTCCCAACGATGTGTCATTTTAATTATGTAAGTAAAGATGTGGTTCGATTACGTTGCTCTGTATCTTGCAAGAGGGTCAAATATAGACATTATTCATTTGTGTTGAAGAGTTCATTAAGATTATCAATATTGCAGCGGATGGGTTAGAGGATAAGTGTTTGTTATCCGGGAAAAGATCAAGCTTATGAATATCTATGAGGAAAACAGTTAAATGGTTCTAAGTAGATGACGCTGTGTTCTACGTCGTGTGACGGATATTAAAAGCCTTGATGTAGCAACTACTGGAACCGCTTCGATTGTTGTACCTTTGACCGATAACAGTGTCTAGGTTATCACAGTTGAAACATCTGAAAATATTACAGCATTGCTTAAAATAAACGAATAACATCGCATCTTTACGATGTTGACATACTTGAGGATTTGTACTTATAGCACATGGTGTAATCTTTGATATTTACACCGAAACATATGGTTTTCGTTATTAATCAAGTATACAGGACTGCGTTAATAACTATCATGGAAGAATTTACTTCTCTCTTGTATGAGAGAATGAGTGTGAGCTTCAATCAATATGCCGAAAAAATGTGGTTTTCGTAGTGTGCTGAAGGGACTTATATATTACAATCCTTTCAAAGGGGCTGGCTTGAACTTTAGAGGAAATATTTAGAACGTACCCAGTTATGTTGAATCTATTCATCTGACCATAGATGAATTAATATATTTTAACAATTAAAATTAATTGTTTTTATGTATTTATATACCGCTCTTTTCAATGAAAATTGTTATAAAATGAAAACTTGTTTTACTTCCAGCTTATGTTCGCTTTATTGACCCTAAGTTGTTATCGTAGTGTTTATTTTATATGTAATAAGTACGTTACGTTATGTTAGCTTTACAGAGAGTAAACTTTACTTTTGTTTGTCTTTACCCGATAGATATTATGCTGGTTAGGTAAGGTTATGTTAATTTATTTGTTTAAATAACTACTATGTAATGTAAAATTAACATTGTCGTGTGGGAGATATGTTTGATAAGTATGAATGCGATTAGTTTTGGGAGTCTTGTTGAGTTAACTTATTACTGTTGTAAGTTTGGACCTTTGTTTAATCGTTAGCAGTTTATTCTTGCTTAAGGTGTGTTACGTTTGTCGTTGTATATTATATTTTAGTTCTAGCAATGTTATGTTGACTTTTTTAATAGGAAAATGTTACGTAGCTACTTTCGTTTGTCTGTATGATAATTACACAAGGTTATAGTAAATTTTTGTTAATATTTCACCATGTTAGTAAATAACATTGTTAATGCTTAGAGAACTGCTGCAAGTGTGAATATAAGTATACGTTTTTGGATGTTATGCTAGTACTTTCTGTTTTAAGTGTAAACATTTGTTAACGTTAACGTTCCTTCCTGTTCTAGATATGTAGTTTGTCGTTGTGGTGTTACTATCATAGTTCAGATTGTTGCTAAGTGATGCTTTATTAATGTGAAAACCTTTGTTACTCGATATATGTTTGTCTTCATGTATAAAGAGACTTGATTTTTATGTTATGCTATAATCCAACAATGACATACACGAAAATGTGACTTGAATCAATAAGATCAATAGATGCAAGATTCAAGACGGGGACAGCGGAGGGTGCGGATGGGGGCGGTTGGTGGTTTGATTTTACTGATTTACTGCTTATGGTATGTAAAACGTTACAATTGTAGTAAAAAAAATATGACTTGAATCAATAAGACCAAATAGATCAATAGATTCAAGGACGGACAGGAGTTGACAGGTTGGGGATGAATGGTGGTTTGATGTACTTGATTTTATGTGTTGATTGAGTAAACGTGTAAATTTTTTAAAAATATGACTTGAATCATAGAGTCATAGATTCTCACAAGAACTGGACGGAGGTGCGATGTGATGGAATGGTGGGTTTGATTTTACTGTTTACTGATATTAGAGGTATGTAAACATGACTAATTTAGTAAAAATTTTGACTTAGAATCAAAGATCAATAGATCAGTAGATCAACACAATAGATCATAGATCACGACTGGAAGAGGAGGGTGGGCATTGAGATGGTAGTTTTGATTTATGATTTTACTGGCTTCTGGGTATGTAAAAACGTAAATTTGTAAGTTAAAACATAAAAAGAATTAAGAATTTTAATTTATTATATATTTATTTATTATTTATTTGTCCTTGATGGCTGAAACCACTATTTTCGAAATCTACAGACCAATAATATAAGCCACCAATATTGTTGTTTACGATGTTTATTATCGCAGCCGCAGTATCCAAGCACCGGGTGCCGGAGCCACTATCAGATTCATTACAATTCTTTCTAGAAATTACATTGATCCTCTCACCAAATTTCAGGCCTTCTACGAACACTTCGATTTTTTAAGGGGGCTGGGGTCCCCCCAGGGAGACCTTTGGGGAGTAAATTCGTCTACGACGAGGTTCGATATCCACACGTGGGTACCAGTATTGACAGAGATACCATGTCTCAAACTCTAGCCAGAGCGTGGTGCGAAACGGAGCAATGCGTGCGGTGCTGCTGTGCGCTGCGGGGCGCGCAAGGCAGTGCAGAGGCGAACCGACCCTGAAGAACAGCAGAAGGCGTGTGAAAAAACAACTCAGAAGTGATCCTCTTCGGGGACTCATTCGAACGTAATATAATAATAATAATATAATACATAAATAATAATTAATATAATAATAATAAAATATAATAATAATAATAATTGAATATACTAATTAATAATTAATATATAAATAATTAATAAATATAAACAGACAAACAAGGCAGGGACAGAAAGACCTGTCTCGCCGGTCTGTCTGGTTGTCGGTCACAGACCTTCGGCTCTGGTCTGACTCAATAGGTCCGGTTCGGTTTCAACTCGTTTAGGCCTAATCTTTCACTCAACTAACAGAGCCGTAAACAAGGGTAGCGGATTACGCTCTTCGGGGGGAATCCTTATACATGCCTAGAGACTTGAAATTTCCTGTTTCGAGCTTACCAACATGATATATATTCTCAAGTTGAAAGAATTACCTCTATTCCTTAATATCGAAAAGGGTGGCTCGGATGGCCCACTACTACTACTATATATATATATATATATATATATAGATATATATAATATATATATATATATATATACTATTATATTATATATAATATATATATATATTATTTTATGATCGTTTCTTCAAATTAAAGTTAAAAATGTAAACTTGACTTTAGCATTAAGATTTTCGAGCACTTAAGTGCAGTAGAGTAGGAGTATAGGCTGCAATTGATAGAAGATGTGGTTCACTGCTTGAGTAGCTATTGGGTGATTGATACCGAAAAATAGTTGTTTATGAAGTATCTGTGGATGCAAAACATACTGTATTCATTCTTCATTAACATGATTAGTCAAAGTGGTAGTAAAAAAATTAACAGATGATTGTAAGGTTAGTGGGAATGTGGGAAGTCATGAAGACCGGATATGAAATCAAAGAGGAAGAGAGAATTTTTCCAGTTATGAGAATGGAAAAATGAATTATAGGAAGAAAGATTAGATTCATTATATGGTGACAGAGAAGTAAGCGCTTACAATTATAGGGTACATGAGAGGAAATGGATAAAAATATTCTTCTACAAGATAAAAATGAATTATTTGAGGATATTGAATTTTTAAAAAAAATGAAGTGTGAAATTAGCATGGCGTATAATCGGCGGTAGTGAAGAATGAATTCATTAGAAATGCAAGCATCTAGAAAGCGCATATAGAATAACTGTGGAAACAAGGGTACTCAAATTTAAAGGATTTGTGCCTTATAATCTTAGATAAATGAAGAAAATGGGTTTAAAGTATTTGTCAAAGATATAGAAGGACAAGGCAGAATTACGTGCCAGGAAGTTTAATTAGCTGTGAGCTATTATAGCAGCGGTACTAAGTATATATATACATGAAGATATAGAGTGACTGAATAGCGTAAGGTAAATGATGGATTGTATTCCATATTGGAACTTTCTATCAAGATACAAATTAATTAACGACACAAATCTTTGATGATCTTACAGTTATATATTATAATATATATATTAATATATAATATATATATTATATATATATATATACTACATATATATATATATAATATATTATATAATATATATATATATATATATATATATATAATATAATGTATATATATATATTATTATATATATATTGATTTTTATATATATATTATTATTATATATATATATATATATAATATATTATATATATATATATTATATATTATCTCATAAGTATACTATTATAGTATATGGATATGTTGTTATCGCATTTCCACTTCATATACATCTCGATTGCATGGATCCGAACATTTTTGTTTTTTATAAGAATTTTGCTTTATTGTTATTTTATATAACGGTTTACTATTAATTAATATTACAAATTCTGGTATGAAATAAAAACGTATAAAATTGGACAAGAACACTTTAGCCAGATAATAGGTTCACATACAAAGAAATAAATTACAGATATTAAGAGCAGTATATATTATATATATAATTTATATATATATATATTATATAGTATTATTATATATATATATATATATTATAATATATATATCTTATATTATAAATATATATACTATAATAATATATATATTATATATATATATCTTTATATATATATCTATATATGATAATATATAATATATTCTATATATATAATACTATATATTATATTATATATATATATATAAATATATATATTATATATATATACTTTAATATATATATGGATCTTAGGTAGAGTTTGGAATGCGATCGATATATCATTATAATTTTAATTTGTCGAAAAACAAAATATCGATAGATGGAAAATATGAAGTAATTTAATTTCTTTTCTCTATTTTACTTAAATAATAATACGACAAAAGAAGTATCAATTTGAAAAAAAATTATGAAGCTTCACACACGCACACACACCACGACACACACACACACATATATTAATATATTTATTATATATATATTATTATATATATAATATTATATTATATTAGCCTATTATTATATATATATATAATATATATAGATATATATATATATCTTATCTTCAAATTTTTGCGATTGGATTCACCCGGTATAATGGATTAAATTGTACCACTCAAGAGCTTTCCAATATTTTCTATATGAGCTCCACAATCTAGTTTACTTTTATTAACTTCCAGGGGGTTTAATTTTATCTTTAATGCAAGCAATACTTTCATCAGCATCGAGAATAGGATTCGTTCATACCTGAAAATAAATATTCATAAAACTACAAATTTTAACCTATCTAACCTAACTACTAACCTAAACTAACTTAACCTAAATAACATAACCTAACCTACCTAACCTACTACCTAACGCTAACCTAACCATACCTATCCAACCTACTATCCTAACCTAACCTAAGCCTAACCTAACTTTACCTACCTAACTAACCTAACCACCTAACACCTAACCTAACCAACCACTAACTAACGTAACCACCTACACTAAGAGTCAAAAATATATAACAAACCATATATCTAAAGTAACATTCAAAAATAAATTGTCTAACTAACCTTACATATTTACATAGTTAACGTAACAAATAAAAAAAATAATCTACTTACGCTACAGAAAAAGTACCTAAATCTCTCTCTCTCTCTCTCTTCTCTCATCTTTCTCTCTCTCTCGTTCTCTCTCTCTCATCTCTCTCTCTCGCTTCTAATATATATATATATATATATATATATTATAATATATAATATATATATAATATATATTATTTTATATATATTATATTATATAATATATATATATATATATATATATTTTTACATATAGATATATAATATATATATATATATATATATTTATATATATATTATATATATTATATATATTATATATATATATATATATAATATATAATAATATATTTAAAATATAGTAGCATATGTAACACAGTATAAAATTCTTTATTCTTATCAAACAATAAAAGGAAATTAATTAAAAGTTTTCGAGCTTCACCAACCCACAAAATATTTCAATGCTATTTAAAATTTTATAATTCTATATTGGGTAAATTTTCATCAAATTAATTTCTATTTTCCAAATATAGAATTTTTTTTTCCAACTTTTACCTAAGGACCATAATATATATATATATATATATAATATATATATATATATTATTATATATATATATACTATATATTACTATATTATTATATTATTTATAGTAATATATATATATATATATATATATATATATATATATTATATAATATTATAGATTCATGTCTGTTATCGCATCACTTCCAGTTACATATCGATTGCCAGGAGATCCGAATATTTTCTATTTTTTATAGAATTTTGTACTTATTTTTATTTCCTTCAAATACGGTATTACTATTAGTTAATATTAAACAAAATTCTGGTATGAAATAAAGTATAAAAATTGGAATACACTTTTAGCATATAGGCTTCACAGTCAAAGAAAATAAATTAAGTTT
>JABUQX010027424.1:0-7500 GCA_015478945.1 Trachelipus rathkii | reverse complement strand
AATGTTACACCAAATATTATCCAAAGAATGAATTCTGAGAACGAATATTCCAAGATCATACTCGTATAATAGTTATAGCTTTAGCAGTAACAGTAGTAGTAGTAGTAGTAGTAGTACTAGTGCGGATTCATCTGTACGCTGTACATAGACCATTATATATCTTACCATAGCGCAACAATTTATTAACTAGCTTAAAGTTATTGTTTTAAAGAGATGTTCACACACCAGAATCTATATTAAAACTAATTCTTTTAAGGGACTCCGCCTCACTGTTTCGCCCAGCACGTTTCAAATTGATTGTGATTTCCAAGGTATGAATTACAACCAGCTAAATAAGAAATGCTCAAAACAAAAGAAAACAATTAATGAAAACCAAGACTAGGATATAGAACGACAAGAATATAAATAATCATTCCAACAAAACAAACCCCTTCCCTTGTTCTTATATAGTCATAATAAATGACACCACATCATAAGATCTATATATAAAACTAATTTTATTTTAAAACTTTTTTATTTACTTCAACTTTACTTATTTAAATTTATTTATTTATTATTTTTATCGTTATTATTATTATTATTATTATTATTATTATTATTATTATTATTATTATTATTATTATTATTATTATTTTTTTATTTTTTTATTTTTATTTTTTTTCATTATTATTATTATTATTATTATTATTATTATTATTATTATTATTATTATTATTATATTTTATTTCATTTTATTTTTAAAATTATTTTGTTTTAAAACTTTATTTATTTTAATTTTACTTATCTTAATTTATGTTTTCAACAATTTGTTTTTTTAATTTATCACTTTAAAAAATTGCAATGAAGATGCTGTTATCTCATTTCTTAATTCTGAACTCTGTATTTTTTGCATCTGAACTTTTTGTTTTTACTAAAAATTGTTTTTTAGACCCTAAAGCAGTAAAGTCGTAAAGCAATTGCTCAATCCCCTAGCCCCAACCCCCCCCTCCCAGTGTTGTTTTAGTGTTTTACTGCTTTAGGGGCTATAAAAACATGTTTTTACATGATCCTAAAGCAGTTCCAAAACAGGTTAAACAGTAGTGTCAGGATCAGTCCTAGCGCGTCCCTAGCGGACCACACCACTCTGCTTATGTTTATGGTGTATTACAGCATTCATAGTAATATTTGAAACGAACATGTTATAAGAGAAAGCTATTAATATAATAGATAAATAATCAGAAAATATTACTGGTTGCTAAATAGAATTCTGGAACACAAAAAGTAGAGTCAAGATGTTCCTACGGAGGTTTACAAGGTAGCTTCACTTGGCAGAGGTTATCATATTTTCATTATCACCTTCTTGTTATAGCTGCTGCTTCTGAAATACTTTTATATTACATCAATCCTATTGTTAAATGTGCTTAGTTTAAAATTAAAAGACGTGTTGGAATAGTCAGATATTCACGAAGGTCTTGTGTTAGTCGTAAGCATCGTTTTTTGTAAAAGTGAATATCTTAACCTATCGTATAACTATATGCCAAGCGGACAGCACTTGTCGAATTACTTTGTGAAAAAATTCAGAAACTTTATTCTTAAGTTTGCAGTAGAAGAAATGCGTCAAAATTAACTCTCGATATATTCTTTGGCATATTCAAACTAATAAATCCTGGAGGCAAGAAACGGCTTTACAAAAGTCGTTTCAAGCTGTGAGAAAAAAGAGAGAATTCTCCAAAAATTAATTCATTTTAAAAGAACCATCGTAGTTAGGCAAATATTCAACTGCCTTAGTTCACAAAGGAATTAAATCTCTATCTACTTACATTAAAAATTAGCTTTATTGCAAAATCTATCTAAGTTGCAGCGAATGTAAAATAATCGTTTACTCAAAAGTCTCATTGCTTAAACACGGCAATTGTAATAAATTAAGAATACTAACTCACTATTAATAATTTCAACGTAAATAAAATTAAGAATACAAAAAGCAATCGAAGATTTGTTTATATATATGTATAATACATATTAGATATAATATTATATATTTATATAATATATTATATTATATATATATAATATATATATATAATAATAATGTATATAGATCTCATATATATATATAGGCCAGCATCCGAAGAGGCCAGGCATGTAACTAGAAAACTAAAATAGACAGAAAAATAAAATAACATTTTTTGATTTCGCAAGTTAATTTTATCGATGAACTTCAAATGTATTTATCAATACTTTTTATAACACCTTAAAAATTTTATAACTCTTAGATCTGGCAAGTGTACGCTGTGAGTGACTACCTTGGAATCCTTCATTGAGTCTCACGAGCAGCAAGAGTTACAATAGTATTATTATTTTTACGTTTTTGGAGAAAGTTATTTTTTCTATTTATATCCTTTTTAGGGTGTTCGAGAGACGGAGGGAACAGAGGGTAACGAAAGTCAGCCTTTTCCCTCATTTTTAACATTTCTAAATTTTTCAAAAGCAATTTTTTTTTTTTTTAACATGGATAAAAATGTCTCCTGATTAATAAAATGTTTTATTATTATTATAGCTGTTATAGATTTTTTAGTTACATGCCTGGCCTCTTCGGCATATGCTGACATATATACATATATATATATATATATATAATTATTATATATATATATATATATCTATATACTCTATATACTATTATATATATTAATATATATATAATATTATATATATATATATTAATAAGGCACTGGTCTTTAAAAGGACGGTGTACATTAACAGTGTATCGAAAATCGCCGAACGCTATACTCGTGCAGATCTGCAGTGTCACATAAATTCCGCTAAAACTAAAAAATAGAAGAAGAAGTTGCGCAAGTTTGAGTTTAATTTTTTATCATGTTAATTTGTATAATTTTTTTATTTTATTTGTTTGAGGGTGTGAAGCTCTTATTGAGGGACGTCGTCCCCGCCTGAGGCCGAGAGACCTGACTCTTTCCATCTTTGCGACTTTAATTTTGGGTATTTCCTTTAGTTAAAAAAAAAAAGTGTTATTGGCAACTTTGACGCTCTTTCCATGAAATAATCGAAAAAATCGATTACATCTTTCGTTCGATTAATATATCGGTAAACTTCCATTTTAAAGGGACAAGTTCTTAGTATAATACTTATACTTATAGTATTATTAATTATATATATAATATATATATTATATATATATAATATTATTTATATATATATATATATATAATATATAAGGACCTGCTTATGTTTTGCGACTCCGTCAGTTTTGATAATTATTTCTTGTTTTTTTGTATTAAATCACGAGTTTCTGGAATGACCCTAACAATCAATTTAATGATTCAAAATCCCATTCACAAAATATTAGGACCTTGTTACGTTTTACGACTCTCGTCACTTTTATTTTTATTTTTAGGAATACCAGGGAAAAACGGTAAACGCGAGAAGATGGCAGGAGTGCGGCAGGTCTCTCGGACCTTCCGGGTTAAAGACAGCCGGTAGACTATTTCCCCACTCGAGGTCGTTTCCGCGAACCCCCTTTGGTATTATAGGTGCCGCGGATCTGCCTCTCGAAGGGCATGAGCTCGAACTTGGGCATCTGGTGCCCGGCGGCATTGAGTCGCGCTCATTTTTTTTTTTTTATCGAGAGCCAGAGTTACCAAATAAGTATTTTATAGAAGAAAATTGTTATTTTATTCTTTTCATATCCTTTTTAGGGGGTCGAGCCGACCGGGGGACAGAGGGCGACGAAGTCCCCCCGTCGTCATTGTTAACAATATGAATATATTTTGTTTTTTTTTAAACATGGATAATTATTCCTGATTAATAAAATGTTTTTATTTTCTTGTAGCTTTAAGTTTTTTAGTTACTGCCTGGCCTCTTCGGGATATTATATGATACATATATATTATATAATATATATATATATTATGTTATATATTATATATATATATATATTAATATAATATATATATATATAGTATTTAAACGGCACTGGGCCTTTAATAAGGAGTTACATAACAGTCATATCGTAAAATCGGCCGAACGCTATCTCTTTGCAGCCCTGCGAGTGTCAGTGTAGGTAAAACTAAAATAGGAAAGAGCGCGAGCTACCCACAAGTTGTTTTTTTATCATGTTAATTTGTTAATTTTTTTTATTTTTTAATTTTTTAATTTTTTAAGGGCTGGCGAGCCGGACGGAGAGGACGTCCCCGTAGTCCCGCTGTTTATGCGAGCTTCCTTCATATTTTATATTTTTTTGTTTTTTTTTTCAAATTGACATTTCTGAGTATAGGATCCTATACAATCAATTTAAAGTGGTGACGGACCATGATTCAAAAATATACAGGACCTGTTACGTTTTTAAAATAAATTGAAGTTTATTTTATCTATTTTTTTCTATGTAAGGAATGACCAAGGGTAAACCGCAAAGATGGAGGGGTCGGGGTCTCTCGGCCTTCGGAGGAGGACCCCCCTCCGGGGAAGGGGGGAGGGTGTTCTCCGGAACCCCCTTGCGTAGCTTTTGGGTGTTTGCGGGCGGTTCCTCCGCCCCTCCCCTAGGTGGTATGTTAAACGTCCCCCCTTCTGTCCCCTCGGCTCGAGCACCCTTATTTTTTTATTTTTTTACTTGTTTATTTTTTACTAGTTATGTAATTAAGCATTTATGGAATGATACCAAATATGTAATTGGTTTTTCGTAAGTGTTTTTTCTTTTTGATGTTATTTTAAATTAAATATTTCGACTTTGCTAATGTCCATCAACACTAAAATTCATTGTTAGTATTACTAGCAATATGTATAAAAAAAATCTATAGTCGAAAAGAACATACAGGGCATACTTATATATAATACTATACTATTATATATAATAAATAATATATATAATATTATAGTATTATATATATATATTATATATATATTGTAATATAATATTATATAATGTCATATATATATAATAATATATTATTATTATATATGGTGAAGAGTAAAACATTAAGAAGTGAAAAATTTAGACTTTTAAGTCAGGGGGAGGGGAGGGTAAGTCTTACTATTAATAAGCTAGAAACAGTTCAACCCGTATATAAAAACAAAATAAAAAAAACAATTCAGATTTTTTTTAAAGTAATTCAAGTAAAAGACGCCATCACTTTGGCGTAGTCTTTTTGTTAATGGTACATTTTAGCTTTGCAGATATTCTAATCGGCTTAATCGAGAATAAGCGAATTGTTTTGTTAGCGTACACTTGTATTATATTTTTATGAATGTAATCGCACGAAAAAAAAAGTTACTATTCTTTAAAAAAACTATGAGCTTTTTGGAAGAAGTTGTATTTAGAAGTAAAATTTACTATCTTGACTATATTCATATAAGTAGAATGTATGAAAAACAACAAAATGGAAAAATCTTTTCTTTTAAGAATTTTTATATAATCTAACTTCCGAGGAGACGGCTGCTATGTACGCGGTTCTTTTGGTACCTTTTATATCTAGCAGTAGCACTGTCTAATGGTTTGTCGAGGAGAAAAGATATTTGTGTTTTCTTTGTATATACTCTTAGTATATTTTTTGATTTATTTTCGTTTTGTTACGTTTATATGATGTGGCAAGAACTCTTCTTCTAACGAGAGTTCTCCCACTTTCCATTTGATTTGTCAATATTCTTTACAACATTATTGGTTGAATCTAATTTTGAGATTTCTACTTCCTTCCGTATAGGCTGCTAGTTTTGTTCTCTTAGGCATCTGAGTTTTTTCATTTTTATTAAGTTTCACACCTTACTGAAACTTTTGTTTAAAACAATTGTTTTTTAATGGTTTTTAGTCAGAACCACTATTTCTATCTTCGAGTTTATATAATTAGCTGTTATTTTCCTAATGAACTGGCTAACACGTATAATTATAAAAATTCTACCAAAATTTAAAAGTTGGAAATAATTATTTTTCTTTTTAAGATCGTTGCTGTGACGTCACTTGAAAGATCCTGCATACTAATATATATATAATATATATGATATATAGTATAGTTAATATATATATATATATACTATATACAACCATATATATATATATATTTCTAAACTGAATTGGAACCCAAGGGTTCACTCCGCACCGCTCATAGGAGTCGGGGTCTTCGCTTCGGGAGAAAGAAAGCGTAGACTAATTTCCCCCCCTCGGAGGGTCTCCGAACCCCGCTCTTGGATATTTTGGGTGTTCGGGGTTCATCCGCCCCTCTTACGTGGGTATGGGGAAAACGTCACCCCACTCTGTTCCGCTGTTCGCTTCGAGGCCCTCCTATTATTTATATATTATAATTATATATGATTATATATATTATTTATTATATATATATATAGGTATATGATGATTATATATATAATAATAGATATATTATATATATAGAAATATATATTATATTATATAATAATATATCGATAATTTATATTATTATTTAATATATATATATAAATATAGTATATATATATATATAATATTATATATATCCTATTATTCTACCTGAGTATATAATCCATGTATAATAATAATATATTATATATAACTTTATATAATATATATTAAAATTAATAATACTATAACATATTTAATTATATATGTATATATATTATATATAGAGTATATAAAGATTATATAAGATCATATATAATATATAGCTATATATAGTATCATATATATTATAGTATATATTATATATATAATATCATCATAATATATAATTACTATGTATTATATATAAATATATATATTATAAATATATAGTATACTATATATAAAGTATTATATATTTATCGTATATATATAAATACTCGAAATTTTACTATCAAATAATATATATATAACATGTTTAAAACCTGTATATACTCGTATGAATGTTATATATAAATTAGTTACCCAAAAAAAAACAATTTTCTCTCTATTCTAGACAAGATGGTACCAAAAAAAAGTATCCAATCAATAGCCAGATAAACATCGTAATTCAGGAGCTTCCAGTGGTATTGCAAATCGACATTGGAAAGAAACTTCATGGCTAATCCGAGTTCAAAAAGCCCATCGTGACTTTAACCACTGATTGCATAATGCTAGTGTCAGCAGTACTGTGAGAATGAAAAGAGAATTCGTGTGATGTTAACATTGCTTTTTTATTTTAACATATATAGGAAACTTATGTTGTAAATCGCTTAGAATCGAGCTTTACTGCTCCTCCTTATGTGGTACCTACGAATATATCTTATATATATATAACGATATATATACTATATATATATATAATATATAAGTAGACTAGTATATTATTATATATATATATATTTATATATTAGATATTATATATAGATATAATATATAGTTATAGTACACAGTTGCGACCTGCGCATTAGAATGGGCATCGCTTAACATACTCAGTGTTGTGCAGGAAGGAAAACGCACTCCCGAACTATATTATAACTGTTTTTCGCAGCGTAGTGCAAATGCATGCAGTCAGCTGTTATACAGTTCTTCGGCGTTCTGCC
>JABUQX010027423.1:87500-100193 GCA_015478945.1 Trachelipus rathkii | reverse complement strand
AGATCTCTCCACCCACCCTATCCTGTACCACCTTGCCACAAAAGTCCATAAACGTTATAAATATTGGGGAAAGTACATTTCCCTGTTTTACACCTGTTGTTATTCCATAAATATTTTTGTTTTCAAAATGCAACAACTGTCAACAACGGCTGCTTTTACTTCTCTTATCAGTTTCGTAGACACCTCATACTGCCATTCTCTAAGAATTTTCCACAGGAAATCTTCCCTCCAGTACACCACGGTCGAACTCTTTTTCTTAAATCGATAAAAGGGCCAAATATGCTTAATTCGATAAATTCATAAATTCTTTTCGATACTATTCTTCAGTGCCACAAAATCAAGATCATAATATATATAATATCTATATATGATATACTAATATATATATATATATAAAATCTATAACTATTAATATTATACATATATATATAAATATATAATTATATATATAATTAAAACATATATATATATATTTACTACATATATATAATATATATATACTATATAATACTTTATATTATATATATATATATATACACTATATATATATATATATTATATACTATATACTAGTATATATATATATTATAGTACATATAATATACATATATTATATATATAATATACATATATATATAAAATATATTATATATTAATAATATATATTATATAAGTATATATTAAATATATATATTATATATAGTATATATATCAAGGCGTCGGTGTATTCTACAGAACCAAACTATATAACTATATATATATATCATTGTTTTTATATATTCATTTATTTTATATATAGATTTACTATATATTATACTATATATATAATATTATACCTATATTAATATATATACTATAATATATATCAATTAATATATAATATATTATATATAAACTATATATAACCTTTACATAAACTTTATGATAATTATACTATGATCATACATATATAATAAATATATAAGTATAATAATATATATACAACATATATATATATAATAGAAGAAATATAACAAATAATATACACTCTTTATAGAATAAAATATAGAAAATATAATATATACTATATAATATAATACTATATATATATCCTATATTATATAATCTATATTATAATATATATATATATATATTTAGCTATACGATATATTATATAATATATATAGATATATATATATATTAGATAATATATATATAATATATTATATATATATATATATATTATATATATATAATTATAGCTAAGTAAATCACGGCAGCTTATACACTATATATAATCGTCACATAAATGCTGTCCTAAAACATACGAAGGATGGAAAAGTTGGGAACTAGAAATATTACTGCATTTTGAGAAAAAAAAGAGTATTTGGGAACCGAAAAAGATTTTGAACTCCGAAAAATTTTAATGAATAACCAATGAAAAAAAAAAATAGCGAAAAGTGCTCATCAGGCATAAAAATACAACTTAGTCTTTGCATCATGCCACAAGCAAGTGACGACTCTGAGCTTTTTAGAGTATATTACGAAGTTTACGCTTATGTGGTTTCTTTCTTGAGCTCATTTGATGCCAAATTTTTCATTATGGACCAGGAAATAAGATTGAAAATCAAACTAGGGAATTATGAAAAAACCCTCAGTGTCATCGCATTTTATATTACTTTAATAAAATAAATTTTGAGAAGAATTACTCTGATTCGCGCAATGCTTAACCGAGTAAAAATGGTGTCCGTTTACTTACTTCAAATTACTTTTGCTTCAATCATTTACACCCTGTTGTTTATTGTCCATAGAGAAAAAATAGATAAAATAGGATTTCAAAATTCTTTAAAAAATTATTAATAAGAAAATATTGCATCATCAATTGTCAGATACATTTGGGTTTGGATAAGCGACGCGTACCTAGCATACCCTTAATGACCGCCCCTGACATATATATATTATAGTATATATATATATATATATATATATATATATAAATATAATAATATATAATACTAATAGTATATATATATATCATAGTAATATAATATATATAATATATATATATATATATATTATATATATATATATATACTATATATATATATAGTATATATTATATATGATATTATATATATATTAATATACTATATATATAATATATATATACTATATAGAACTATATATTATATAATTTATATATATATAATATACTAAATATATATATATAATTATATTTTTAATATGTATAATATTAACTTATATATACTTACTAATAAATAATATTTATATAATAGTTAAATTAAATACAAGATATACTATTTAGTATATATATATATATATACGTATCTATACACAATTCAAACTATAAGATACTAGATCGGGATATACTACTTTATAGATATATAACTGACTAACATTATTTACTATACATGTATCATAACGATCATTAACATAATACAGGTGATATTCATAAATACAAGTCATCTCACTTACGCATTACATCGACAGACTAACGATCCCGCGAAATTACAGATCTGCGTCCATTGTACAACTGAGTACTTGCTACGAAATCAGCTACCTTAAGTAATTATTTCTACAAAAAAGAGAGAGATTGAGAGACTTAAATGACGTATGGCAAATTAGCAAACAAGGTCAAGACACCACCACTACAATAGATAATCAAAGCTGTGACACATAGTAACAACAGTTAATTCCATCCTAAAAAAAAAAAAAATTAAATGATAGTGAATTGGACAAACTGTAAAACGTGTAAAATAAATCTGTATATTAGTGTTTATAAAATATTTTTGAATTGATTTTTTGAAATAACTGAAAATTTCAAATCAAAAAATTATGATTTTTTTGTTTTATGTTTTGTTCTTCAAATTAAAAATTTAGCCCTTTCACATCGAGAATTTTCACAGTGCCTATAACAAAAGAGTGTGAGCGAAAATTAGAAAAAGTGGTTGGATGCAGCCACCTGTAATTTTTAGTTTTGTCTTTTTGATTCATAAATTTAACATTTTTAAACATATATGTAGGTTATATACTAGTCTATAGTATATATATATATATTATATTATAGTATATCTATAGAATATATAATTATTATTTATTATATTATATATATCATACTATATATATATATTAAAAACTATACTATAGTATATTGAAAATATTAGTAGATGAACAAATTCAGAAAAATGGCTGGAATGATTTTTATTTGATTGTGTTGTATCCTTCAGTCTGCCAACAATTATACACAATTACGGAAGTTGAAAAAATTTACTGAAAAAACTCAAATCTGAAATTATCTAATTTCTTGTGAATGATCAATATACTCCTTATGTGAGGCTTCACACACTCTTTACAATATCATTGTAAAGCGTTCTTCTTTCTGAATTTATATTCTCATTTACATATCACTGCAAGGAGTGTAGAACATTGAAATCTTGAGAAGAAGTGAGAGAGACGAGAGAGAGAGAGAGATGAGAAGAGAGAGATGAGAGAGAGACCGTAGAGAGAGAGACGGCAGTGAGAGAGAAGAGAAAGCGAGAGAGAAGAGAGAGACGAGAGAGAGAGAGAGAAGTTTGAGCGGAGTTCCGTAGAAGAATATTTTTTTTATTCATTTTAGTTTGCAAAAGAAGGAAGAAGATGGCTACAAGTCGTAGATATATTTCGAATCCGACAATGGAATGTTACGAGAATTTTAGAACTACATTGCAGAAACAATTTCATCGAATAAAATATTTAGAGTTCAATTTATTTACATTGTATATTCTAGTAATATTCAATATATTCATATTTATAGAAATATAAAATATACTAACTATATATATATACTTATATATATATGTATAATATATATAATATATATATTATATCATATTATAATATATATATATTATATATATACTATATACTATAATATAGTATAATATATATTATATATATATGTGAAACTAAAGAAGTAACCCGCATCATATCTCGAAACAACTTAAGCATGGTACAAGCAGAAAACTGATAACCATATATGGAAATCAGCCGTATGAAATTTGTATGGAAAATGAAAAAAAAAAAAATTTTTATTTTTTCTTATTTTTTATTTTTTATATCTTCCAAAAGCTTTTCCATTATTACTTTTGTAATATTTAGAAAATAAGTGTATGAAATTTTTGCAATTAGAAAAAAGAATTTTTTTTTTTTAACTAAAAAGATACCCCAGTCGTTTTATAACCGCAATAGATGCACAAGGTCGGCAGGTCATACTCCAGCCTCCTGTGGACGGACGGAGAACTTCTTCCCCCCCTCTGGTCCCACCAGTCGCGTTCGAAGCCCCCTATAAAAACAAATTTCATATATGCTGATTCCCAAAATATGTTAATTGATAAAAAAAAAAAAACATCCACTCCCTTTTTTTCAAACACAATTTTCACACACCTAATTCATAGCTATTGTGTGATTAGTTTTCTAGTTACCTATCCTGAGTTTTGGAGATATAAAAAAAATTAAAAAATATAGTCATTTTTAATACTTCCATAACAAATTTCATACGCTTTTTCCACTTATAATATTATATTTCTTGTACCTATCTTAGTTTTCGAGATATGATGCGGCTAACTTCTTATTATAATATGCCAATATAATAATAATAATATTATATATATATTATATATAATAATAATATATTATATATATTTATATATATATATAATATTATATATATATAATATAGTATAATATATCTATATATATATACATAAATAATATATATATATTATAAATTTATATTTGTATAATTATATATATACTGTATATAAATATATAATATATACTATATATATATAATATATATATAACTATATATATATATAATAATATATTAATATATACTATATATCATATATATATAGTATATATATATATTTATATATATATATAAAATTTTTTTTTTTTTTTTTTTTTTTAAAAAGTTCCACACCTCACGGGCTTTTGCCCTATAATCAAGGAGGGGAACTTCTTTGAATTTCTACTAGAATACAACCTAGGAGTCGAACCCGCGCCGTCTTGCCATGCGACCCGTGCCTCTACCGTTGATATATATAACATAATATATAGTATTATATATACAAATTTTCTTATATTTACTATATATAATAATATAATATATATATATATATTAATATATATATATATATTTATATATTATATAATATAAATCTATATATATAAATATATATATAATAATATATAATATATATATATATATCTTATATATATATATAATATATAATATATAATACCTTATATTAGATATATATAATATATATATATATAATAATATATATATATATATATAATAAGTATATATATATATATATATATACTTCATATATATATATAATAACTAAATAAATAATATATTTATATATACGGTTATTTAAACAATATCTTAGGTATTGCAGCGTTGTGAAGATTGACCGCTTAGACAACGACGGACGTAAACGAAGATCAAACGCACGGTGGACTTCATTCCTTAGAGAAGAACGTCATAGACGAGCGCAGCGGACGCCTTTAGTTGCCGTTGATTCTTCAAGCGGACGAGTTACGACTCTCTTTTGCCTTGACAGAAACCAACATCGCCTCATTCTCAATACAAGTTGTAGCAACGGCATGGAGGGGGCTTGAAAAGGTAAGCGCTTTTTAATCAACTCACTAAATCATATATATAATATATAATATAATTCATATAATATATATATATCTATACTATATATATATTATTAACTATACTATATATAATCATATACTATAATATAATATATATGTATAATATATATTATAATATATATATATTGACTATATAATATATATTATAATATAATTATATATATATATATATATATATATATATATATATTATATTATATAATAATATTACTATATCAATATATATATAATAATATATATAATACATATATATTATATATAATAATATAGGAACTGGAAACGTTACGTAGATATTGCGGAATGAAAACGACATTGCTCCCAAGTTTTCGCGAACACAATGCATTTCTCGTAAGATGAGGAAAGAAAATTTGGTTGATTTCGATGTCTCAAAAACCTAATTTTTTCTGGCAATGTTGTCCTCTTTTAGTATATAATAACTATATATATTATATATATATACTATATATATATATATATATTATAAAGTATATATATATATATAAATATATATATAATATATATATAATATATATTTATATATATATATATATAAATAGCATATAATATATATCATATATATATATATATATATATAGATATATAATATATAATATGTATATAATTATAATATATATATATAAACGTGATATATTATAGCTATATATATATAATAATATATATTGTTGCTGTGTGTGTGCTGTGTGGTAACGCAACTAATTTCCCACAGAGTGAAATGAGATGATTAGGACTTGCTATAATTATGTTACATTGTTAAATAGGTGTTCTCAACCACTACGACTATAAACTCTGAAAGCTCTCATGTTAGATTGACAATGCAGAATCAAAGAAGCTTGCCCTCCTTTAGCTGAGTTAACTCCGAAAGGGGTGGCTGCTTCTACAGTTTTCCGGGACATTTTTCTTAATACACCCATACAAAAAACGCAGAACAATACATTTTGCTTAATTTAAATGTGAAGGAGAGTTTCGAGGGCGGACGGATGGAGTGCAGCGCTATTCCTTCCAACCACGGTGATTCCCTCTTCATGTATTTTAAACCAAAATTCAAAATAATTTGAAAATTACATATATATCCTATAAGAATTTATTTTTTTATCTTTTATTAATTTTACGAAAAATAAATTAGTCATTCACTTTTATATAAATTATTATTTGGCAAAGTTTAAGGAAGATTTTCATTATCTAGTACAGAACCCGCAAAGCACTTTTTGCATTTATGTCAGATAAAGAAATCCTGCTTTTAAACTACTTTGTATTCAACCTCAATTCTTTTTTACATAAACAAACAGTAGTTTGGAAGAATGAATATACTACTGATTCCTGATAATTAAAAATACTACAAAAAATAAACAGTTATAACTAGCATTTAAAATAGAGTTGGAAATAATTTACCCTTCGAAGAATTCAGTTTTAACTATTCCAGAAAATAAACATATTTTGCAAGCTAATTTTCCTTAAAAAAAGCAAAGACCATCAAGATATTTTTATTTCCCCATTTTCTTAAATCCAATTATTTCAAATAATATTAAATTAAAAAAAAAATTATATTATATTTTAATATTATTAAAAAATAAATTTAAAATTATAAGATGAAGTTATTAAAAATATAAGATTTTGTTTATATAAATTCTATTTTTTAGTCTTCAAAAATGTCATCCTTTTATTATTTTCCACTAAGCTCCCTTCTTGACATTTCGGTTCGCTTCTTCAAACAAAGATTCGTTATCATGCATACATACCTCTTTCAGGCTTTATTCGAATAGCTCTTATGACTTTCCCCGTCTTTCTTTCTTTGCTCGTCACATATTTTCTGCTTTACTTTTAATCTTACTGTTTTTAAATTCCATTTACCTATTCGAAGTCTATATATAGTATATACTAACTACTATATATATTAACTGATATATATTATATATATATATATATATATAATATAATTATATAGATATATATATATATATAATAAATATATTATTACATATATACTATATATATATAATATATTATATATATATAAATATATATATATATAATATATATAGTATATAACATATATATAATATATACTAATATATATATATATATATACCGATATATATATAATATATATAATACATAATATAATATAACTACTTATATAATATATATATATATACTATACTATATTATATATAATACTATCAGATATATATATATATAATATAATATTATATATATATAGTATAAATACTAATATATACAATATATATAATAATATATATATATATTATATATATATCTAATAATATTATTATAATATATATAATATATATAGAAATATATTATAACATATAGAAGGAAAGAGTGGAGGTACCCTGCTTATTGCACGCTGAATATTTTGTTTTCTGTAGCGAATCTGAAAGAGTTATGAGAGATGGTAGAGAACTTGCAGGGTGTGTAAAAGGTGGGGTTGAAGTAAACGTAGATAAGAGCATGGTATGATCGAGTCAGACAGTCCGAGGTGTGAAGACTGTTAAATGTGAGCCGTTTAACAAGTCTTCACAACCCGGACTGTCCTCCACTCGATACCATAACCATGCTCTTTCTACGTTTACTTCAAAACCAGTCCGATTACTACACACACTTGCCAAATCCCTCACCAATCCTCTCCAAAACTCTTTTCAATTTGCTACACAAAACCAAATCATACACATACAATAAGCAGGATACCCCTCCACTCTCTTCCATTCTATATATATAATATATACTACTATATATATATAATGATAGATATATATAATTATGTTAATATATATAATATATATATAATATATAATATATATATATATAATGCTATATATACTATATATATATATATATCTATATATAAATTATATATATATATAATATATATATATATATATAATATATATATATATAAATATATATAGTTATAGTATATTAAATAATATTATATATATATATTTTTGATTTTTTTTTTCTTCATTATATTATATATATATAGTTATATATATCTATATATAGATTTATATATATATTATATATATATATATATAAATATTTAGTATATATTATATAATTATATATTTATATAAATATATATATATATATATATATATATATGTATATATATAATAATTATATATATATATATAATCTATAATATTATAATATATATAATATATATAAATAATATCAGTATATAGAAAATAGGTAGCAACTTCTATATAAAAATATAATATAGGATCTTCGAACGATGGTAAGATGGAATTAACCAAACAGTAAGATAAAGAGTAAAGCAGAGATAATTGACGATGCAAATATTAAGACAAGTACGGGAGATAAGTCATAAGAGCATTCGAATAAAGCCTGAAAGCGCTCTTGTTTGAAAGAGCACCGAAATGTCAAGAAGGAGCCTAGGGGAAAGAATAATACACTCAATAGATATATTTGCAAGACTGCAAATTAAGAATTTATAATAAACATTAAGCTATTATTATTAAACATTTTCTTGTAACACTTATATTTAAATTATATATTTTAAATAATAATATAAAAATATATATAATTTTTTCTTTAAATCTTTAATATTATTTGAAAATAATGATTTAAAAAATGGGAGAAATTTTGACTATTTCATCACTTTTTATTTCAATTTGAACTTATGCAAAATATGTTTATTATTCGCATAATTTAAATTCTTGCAGCGAGTTCGCCATGTCCGCTTCGCAATGTAAATATAAAATGCTAGTTATACTGTTATTTTTTGTAGTATTTTATATCAGAATCAGTAGATGATATTCATTCTTACAAAACTACTGTTTTTAATGTAAAAAAGATGGAAATAATAAATAAAATAGTTAAAAGCAGGATTTCTCTATTCTGACATTAATGGCAAAAAAGTGCTTTTGCAGGCGTTCTAGTAACAGATAATGAAAATTTTCCTTTAAACTTTGCCAAAATAATAATTTATATAAAAGTGAAATGACTAATTTAATAAAGTAAAAACTTAATAAAAGATAAAAAAAAAAAAAAAAATTCTACTTATAGATTTATAATGAATTTTCAAAGATTACAAATATGTCAGTTGCGTTCTAAAATAATGAAGACGGGAAGCCCGAGATTGGAAGAATAGCGCTGCACCTCCCACCGTCCCCCTCGAAACTCCTCCTTCACATTTAAATTAAGCAAAATGTATTGTTCTGCGTCTTTTTGTATGAGTTATTTAAGAAAAAATGTCCCGGAAACTGTAAGCAGCACCCTTCAACGAAAGTTAATCAGCTACACAGAGTGCAAGCTCTTTAGTTCTGCATTGTCCAATCTAACATGGAGGAGCTTTCAGACAGATCAGTCGTTAGTGGTGATGAACACCCTATTTAACTAATTACATAAATAAAGGACTTACAGTTAGATCACTGTGGGAAATTGAGTGCTTACCACACACACACACACACACACATATATATATACTATATATATATATAATATATATATTAATATATATATATATATATATATATTATATATACTAATATATATATAGATATTATATATATATAGTTATATATATATATAGTATATATACATATAATATATATATATATATATATAAAATATATATAATATATATAACATTTATAATATTCATAAATTATATATATATATATTATATATTATATAAATGTATATAAATATATACTATATATATATATATATACTAAAAATTCTTACTTCGTATTTGATTACATTCTCCGTCTTTATCAAAGAAACGTTTATGAAAGCCACGATCGAATCGTTTGTCGTATCTCCATCTACGAGAATGTCCATCGTGTTACGAAAACTTTTGCAGCAATTCGTTTTCATCCCGCAATATCTACGATAACCCGTTCAGTTCCTATATATATAATTATATATTTACTATATATATATAATATATATATATATATCATATATATATATATATGTATATATTATACTATATATATATATATATAATATATATATATATATATATATAATAATATTAATATATATTAATATATATATATATAATATATATTATATATATTATAAATATATATAATTATATATATATATAGTTATTATATATATATATATATATATACCTATATCATACTATATATATATATTATATTATTATTATATACTTATATATATGAATAGTGACTGATTAAGAAGCCTAATGTTTGAGAAAAATATTCACCTGCTACTTCTTGTATTAGAATTGAGGCGATTGTTCTTCTTCAAGCAACAAAAGAATCGTAACTCGTCCGCTGAAGAATCAACGGCAAATAAAGCCGTCCGCTGCCGCTCGTCTATGACGTTCTTCTCTTAAGGAATAAGTCACGCCGCCGCCCGCCCCCCCATGCGTTTGATCCTTCGTTTACGTCGCTTTCATATAGCGGTCATCTTCACAACCTCAATACCTAAAGATCATTGTTTTAAATAACCGAGACTATAAGTATATATAATAATTATATATATATATATATATATATATATATATTATATATATACTTATATATATATATAACATAAATATAATAAATATATATATATTATACTAGTATAATATATATATATAAACCGGTATAATATATTAATATATATAGATATATATTATATATATATATATATATATAATATAATATATATATATATATAATATAATATAATATATAAATATATATATATAACTATATATAGTATATATATATATATATATTATATATATATATATAACTATATATAATAATATATATAGATTATTTATATATACTAATAGCCTATATATACTATATTAATTACAAACGGTAGAGCGACGAAGTCGCATTGGCAACGCGCTGGTTCGAATCCTATTTCGAGATTCTAGTAAAATACCTAAGAAGTTCCCTCCTTGAATAGGGCTATGCCCGTGAGTGCGAACTTTTTAAAAAAAAAAAACAAAAAAAAAATAAAATTATATAAAAAAAGAAGACTATATTATATAATATATAAGATACTATATATATATATATATACTATATATATATATATATCTACCTACTATATATATATATATATATATAATATACATATTATAATAATATATATAAACCCGCCTTGAAATTTATAAGAATATATACAAATATATATATTATATATATATATATATAATATATATATATATATAATAAATAATATATTATATATATATATATATAATATATACTATATATATATATATATATATATATATATATATATAGATAGATATATATTATATATATAATGCCAAACCTAAAGAAGTTACACCCGCATGCATATCCTCGAAAACTAAGCATAGCTACAATAAAACGTGGTACACGCATATAATGAAAACAGCACTATGAAATCTTGTATGCAAGATTAAAAAATATATATTTTTTAATTTATTTATCATCTCAAACAACTAAGACACCAAAAACTAATAATATATTGAATTCACGACGTGTGAAATTTGTTTGAAAAAAAGGCAATTTTTTTTTTTTATCCAACAAATAACATATTGGAATCAGCCATATGACATTTTCTTAGGGGCTCGAAACCGACGGTGGGACAGAGGGGGAACGAAGTCCCTCCGATCCGTCGCCACAGCGGAGCCTGACAGACCCCGGACCTCTTTGCATCTTGCGTTTACCCCTGGAGTCCTCTTTAGTCAAAAAAAAAAAGAACAATCTTTTTTAATTGCAACATTCAACACTTATTCTAAAATGTTATTAGGTTTCTTGTACCTATCGTAGTTTTGAAATAAAAAAATAAAAAATAAAAGAATAATAAAAATTTTTTTTTTTTCATTGCCATACCAAAATTTCACGCCTATCTCCATAATTTATCAGTTTCTTGTACCCATTCTCAGATGCTCAAGCAATTATGGCGGGATATACTTTCTTATTTCACAGAATTATTGAATTATATACTATA
>JABUQX010027423.1:72500-77500 GCA_015478945.1 Trachelipus rathkii | reverse complement strand
TTATTTAACATATGTATATATATATTATATAATATTTATATATATATATACATAAATTATATATATTAAATATATATATATATATTATTATATTATATAATATATTTATATATATATATTATATATATTTTATATTGTGTGCTTAGACTGTGATGTGACAGGTTGCGTTTTACCGGAGCTCCAATGGGTTGATTAATGTTCATAATGTTTTAGTTATTTTTCCCATTAAGTGTGTTTGTATATTAAGTGCTCTCCTGTTTTAATTGTTTTTAACTAGTATATGGTTTTAATATTTGAAGAATTATAAAAGATAAGTTATTCGTTTTAATTTTTGTTTTTGAAACTTTTTAGTTATGTTAGATAGTCATAGTTAGTTTTTAGAATTGTGCAATACGTAGTTTTGATAGTATTAGGTTATATTTTTTTTTTTTTCTTCGTCTTTTTAACTTTAGTTTTTAGTGTTTCTATTTTTTTATTTATTTTAAAAGGGTTTTTTTTTTTTACAACACTTACGTATTTGGTCGCATATTATTTTAATTTATACTTATTTAGTTTTATATTGAATGATTGTTATTTATTTTTTTTATTCGTAAATTTGTTAGGGTGTGTGAATGCGTTTTTTTTAAATTTTTATTTTTTTTTTTTTTTCAGTTTTACATATTTATTGTAAATACGGTTTTAGCATTTTAATCATTTACGTTTTTTAGTGAGTAAACTATTTTAATCTTATTTCAACTTTCGTTTTTTGTCTGTCTGTTTTTGTCTGTTATATTTGTTGTTGTGCTTGTGTGTGCGTGTGTGATGGCAGATTTGCACAGACGCGGGCTTACTATCGACTTTATCAACATCCGCGGCTTACTCTCTAACTCTGCATCCGTGGAATACCACCTCTCTAACTCTAACCCTAACCTTTTGCTCTTGTCTGAGACACAGATAGCTAAGAATTCATCCTCTAACTCGTTTAATATATCTAACTATAACTTATTTCATAATTTCCGTCTAAAGGGTGGAGTATGTGCCTATGTTAACATAAACACTCCTGTAACACGTCTCGGAGAATTCTCGAAATCTCTAACTTCGATTTCTGTGGCTTAAATCTTTTTCCTTCTTCTAACTACAATAATCTTGTGCTTCTGCTACGTTCTCCTAACAGAACAGATTTTCACGCCTTTTTTGAATATCTTACTACTTCTCACGAGACTGTTATATCTTTTCATCCAAATACTGAGGTCCTCTATTTAGGGGATTTCAATGTACACAACACTGGAATGGTTGGGGGTCCTCTCATACTGATTTAGGTGGGAGGAGGCCGAATCATTTAGCATTCCTCAACGATCTGGAGCAACTAATAAAAAACCCACACATATTCCGGATGTCCCAACCCAATTCTTGAACACACTTGACCTATGTTTCATCACTAGTCCTTCTCTCTATAAATACACCACCTTCGCTCCTATCGGTAAATCTGACCACAACCTTATATCTCTTAATTTTAATACTTTCTCTCCAACAGCTCCATCCTGCCCTATGCGTTTTTTCTGGCACTTTAATCGGGCCGATTGGGGGTCTTTGCGTCGCTTCTAAGCTAACTATAATTGAGTTACTTCTTTGACTCTGGAGACGCTTCGACTTCTGCCGATAAGGTGGGAGCTGTAATCGTTGATGGGATGAGCAGGTTCATTCCTTCTTCGACTAAATTTTTCTCTCCTCATAATCCATGGTTCGCTCGTGGTTGTTCTCTGGCCATTTAGGCTAGAAGACAGTGGTATCTGGAGGGGAAAAAAATCTCGTTTCTCCTATCACTCTGCTAATTTTTCATTCAGCTAGAATCGTTGCAGGGATACTCTTCGACGAGCAAAGCGGACTTTCATAAAACGAAAGTGCGCTGACCTTCTTGTTTCTCCTACTGACAAATCTTTCTGGCCTCTTGCCAAAAACATCTCAAACAACTTCTGTAAATCATCCTTTCCTCCTCTTATTCGATCTGATGGTTCTGTTGCTAATACTCCAACTGAAAAGGCCAATCTCTTCGGCCTCCTATTTTCCTCTTAACTCAACCCTGGACGATTCTGGCGTTTCCTCATTCCTCCTCCTTCTCCTCTCAGGTGTCCTATGCCTTGCCTGTGATTACATTTGATCGGTTTCATGGGCTTCAGTGAAATCAATGAACGTTAGGAAGGCGGGTGGCCGGATGGCATTCCTCCGAGTTTTGAGAGTGTGCTTCCGTGCTATCCCGCCCTCGTTCAACTATATTCTCTATGTCTCAATACTAACACTTTCCCTTAGTGGTGGAAGCACGCACATGTCCAACCTATTTCCGAAAAAAAGGAAGCCGCTCCTGATCCTTCCAACTATCGCCCTATACCTTACTTGTATTCTATCTAAGATCTTTGAAACTCTTCATCAACTCTCATTCTTAGATCATCTGGAATCTCATTCACTTCTTTCCGATCGCAGTACAGCTTTACGGCCGCTCGAGGTCTTACTGGCGATATACTTTACCTATCTTACTGATTTTGGTTTCCGCTCTAGGAAACTAACGGGGAGACTGGCGTGGTGGCGCTTGACATATCCAAGGACCTGGCAGAGGGTATGGCACGCGTCACTGCTCTCCAAGCTCCCCTCCTTTGCTCCCCTCCTTTGGGTTTCCTCCTTCTCTTTGCTTACTTATGTCTAGTTTTCTTTCAAATCGCTCAATATCGGCTGTTGTTGATGGGGCGACTTCTTCTTCCTTTTCTGTCAATAGTGGTGTTCCTCAGGGTTCTGTCTTATCTCCTACTTTATTCCTGCTTTTCATTAATGATCTTCTCACCTGCACATCTAACTCTATTCACTCATATGCCGATGACTCGACCCTTCATTCTTCAACTCATTTCAATTCTTGGCTCCTTCTTTTACTTCTAGAATTGCCTCTCGTCTTAATCTTTCCGATTCTTTTCTCGCTGATCTGGATAGAATTTCCGGGTGGGGTCGTCTGAACCTTGTGAAATTCAATTCTTTAAAAACTCAACTTCTACAAATCTCCCTCTCTAAGACACCTTCTAACTTTCCTATTTCTTTCGACGGTTCTCTCGTCTCTCCTGTTGACAATATAAACATCCTTGGCCTTAACATAAACAAAAAAATGTCTTGGAAACCTCACATCACAACGGTTGCTAGGGCGGCCTCAAAGAAACTGGGAGTTCTGTTTAGACTGCGAGACTTTTTTCCTCTTCCCAGTTGCTCCAGCTATACAAGGGCCTCATCCGCCCTTGTATGGAGTACTGCTCTCATATCTGGGGGGGCTCTGGTTTCACCCGGCTTTTGGATAGGGTCGAGTCAAAGGCCAAAAGGCTTATAAACTGTTCTGTACTTTCCAGTTCACTTGACCCTCTATCTTGCGGCGCGATGTTGGTGCTTTATCTCTTTTCTATAGGTACCGCAGCGGCAGGTGCTCGAGGAGCTTATCACTCGCGTACCTCCACCTTTACGTCGCCCTCGTAACACTAGGGGTGTGTCTGCACATGAGTTTTGTGTTGATGTAGGTAACTCCAGGCTAGCTCGCTGCGGTGCTTCCTTCTTTCCTGCCACATCTGTTCTGTGGAATTTCTCTTCCATCTTCTATTTTTCCTGCTAAATTTAATCTCCCCCACTTCAATCTGCGTATGTGCACATTTGCATTTTTTGAGATTTTTGAATTTTGGGGGGCGGGCCAACACCCCCTTCCTTGAATAGGGAGGGCTCTTGCCCGTGAGTGTGAGATTGATTTCTCTGGTAAAAAAAAAAAAAAAAAAACAAAAAATACTATATATATATATATATAATATATATAATATATATGTATATAATATAATATATATAAATTATATAGATAAATATATATATATATATATATATATAATTATATATATATATTATATATATATATATATATAACATAGTATAATATAAAATAGCGAGTATAACCAAAACGAATTTGAACATTTTAAATTATTTATTAGCAGACTAGTTTCGGGTAAGAATCCTTCTTCCCATTTTCAAGACACAATATAATGATAAAATTTTAAACAAAATATTATATAAAATTAATAAAAAAGTTAAAATAATATAAAGTTGAAATAAATAAACCATATAGAAAATTTAATGATTACAATAATAGGTGGTTAAGAGTTCATGATTTAAACAAAACCTCACTTGAGAATTAAAGACTGTTAAACTTAGATTTTCATTTAAGGTCGGTTTGAGATGCCAAAATATACAAGGATTCTAACAACTGAAGATTGGGTTCCTCAGTTTGGTCTAATATTCCAAAATTCGTATCATGTAAATGGTCGGTTTCCTGAAGAGAATGAGCATTTATAGCTGAATAGGGGGGGATGATGTAAATAGTCTAGAGTTCTAAATGAAATAACTTTATGCTCATCAATACGTATGGAAAGGCTTCATATTGTCTTTCCTATAGCTGAATAGGGGGGATGATGTAAATTAGGTTCTAGGAAGTTCTAAATAACAATTACCTTTTATTGCTCATCAATGACGTATGGAAAGGCTTCAATATTGTCTTTTCATGTAGGTGGCATCCGCAGTCCCACCGCACTTGTTAATTGATATATTACTAGATGAGCATAGAGGTAAAGGGAGTTTTTCTTTAAATTTTAAAAAATTTTCCAAATGTTTTGTTTTCACTCGAAATATAATCTTAAATTTAAACTGTGAAAGTTTGTTTTTAAAAAGCACGTCCAATTTACGTCGAATTTCGTAACTGATTTTCCCCAGAAAAGGCAACCTTATATACAAAATATCCTTAGGAGCTGTTAATTTAGCTTGAGATTTGTCTTTAAATTTTGCTGAAAGTAATTTTCGAAAAGTTGAGTCAATAATAAATTCTGGGAACCCATTCTTCAGAAATAATGTTTTCAGGAAATAAAGTTCTTTTGTAAAATTAACATTTAAGATGCGAAATTTTGTATCTCCTGTCAAAAAGAGTTTTAATTAAATTGATTTTAAAAATATGAGGAATG
>JABUQX010027423.1:35000-42500 GCA_015478945.1 Trachelipus rathkii | reverse complement strand
TATATATATATATATATATATATATATATATATATATTATATATATATATATTAATAATGCTTATATTAAATAATATATTATAGATATATAATTATTAATTTAATATATGCTACTTATAAAGATATGATATCATATATATACTATATATATATATATATATATATATATATATATTATAATTTCCGATTGCTATCATTATAAGGTAAAACAAAAAAATAAATAAATTGAATGTGAAATTTGAAACTATTAAATTTTGGTCATTAATTTAGAATAGTCTCAATCTTTTCCATATTTTATATTAAATAATATATAATATATCATATATAATATTATATATATATAATATATATATATATATATATATATATATATATATATATATATATTATATATATATATATTATATATATATCATATATATATATATATATATATAGTATATATATATATATTATATATATTATATAGATATATATACATATATATATAATATATATATATATATATATATATATACTATATATATATATTATATAATATATTATATATATATATATATATATATATATATGTATGTATATATATTGGTGTTTCAAATTTTTGAGTCTATTATATAATTAATTATTTAAAAAATTAATGGGCCAAATTTCATAATTCCTAGCAAACTTGAGAGACAACTTGAGAAAAGGTAAAAAAATGTTACACTAGAAAAAACACACAAAATTCATTTTTCCAAATAAAGGAATTATTAAGTAAATAAGTAAAATGGAAAAAAAGAAATACAAACCAAAAATTCGCTTCATATAAATATCAATAACTATACCTATTGAAAATAAATAAATAAAAAGCTAAAACGAAAAGTTGAGAAAATTAGAAGCATCTGGAAACTCTCCTTGCATTAATATATCTTCGTTAATTACGGACTCCCAAACCTTAAAAATTCTCATTAATAAAATCTATTTTTTCGAACGATTCGTTGTTTTACTATTTTTTCATATTTATTTTTTTTTTATTTATGAAATTTTTCTTCATTTAGGCGTACGTAAATTTTCATTTTTCATATATCATATATATATATATATATATATATATATATATATATATATATATATATATATATATATATATATATATATAATATATATATAATATATATATATATATATATATATATATATATATATATATATTATATATATATATATATATATATATATACTGGTTCAAGGTTCTCTTTTCAGGTAAAAAAAAAAAAAAACAATCATGTCTGAAACACGCTCTAAAACTGCTATTCACCTCATCGGCAATCCATTAGAAGATTTTGGTGGAAGAATGCTACCAACCAGTCTAGAGGTCCTAAAAGTTTTTTTTAATTATCGCAAGAAGGAAAATATTTCTCAGAAGGATGCTTTGAAAACTGTCGTGCAGAAACTTTGTGATATTTGGAAAAGAGCTGGGATTCCAGTTAGATTGGAGAGATATTATAAGGAAGATGAATTCATTATTGGAAAATTACACAAAAGTATGCGTTAATAAGAAACGTGGAGGCTCTGCCCAGAATGTCAGAGAGGTTGCTTTTTGTGGAGTCAATCAATGTTCTCTTTGATATCGCACGTCATGATGCTTTAGATTTGATAAAAATTGAAGAGGATAAATTGTTTCTGATCGACCAAATGTCGGAACGAATGTGCGCTATGGGCGGTGTAGACAAAAATTTAGTTATGAAGGAACAAAGAAAAGCATCGAGAGCCTCCAAAGAAGATGAACGATTTCACAGAGAAGAAATAAGGAAACGAAGGCGACAGCGGCAGCGGCAGCGGCAGCGGCAGCGGAAGCGGCAGCGGCAACACAGCTATCAAGTTCTTCGGATGAAGAAGAACACAATCCAATTGATGACTCCAATAATGATCCTGAAATTCGTTTTAATGTTTCAAATACATCGAGTCCATCAACGTCAAAAGGTACGGAGAAGCGCGCAAAAACGAGCGTACCGCATGTAGTTAGTGAAAATCTTGCCTCAGCCTTGGATCGGACTAACATTAGCAACAGGAAAGCTGCATATGATCGTGTGATTCTCGTGTGAGGGTCCTTTAGTTATTCATTTTCATGGAAAACTACTTCCGAATATTTCTGGTGGGCCAGTGAAGGAAGATCGAGTGGCAATTTTAGTCTCAGGTGACAAGATAGAAAAACTTCTAGGAGTTCCGAAAGTTGACCAAGAAAGAGGAGAGAAAGTTGCAGAAGTAGTTTTGGAGGCAATTCATGACTGGAAACTTCGGGATCAAATCGTGGGAATGTCATTTGATACAACAGCCGCTAATACAGGGCGGAAGAATGGAGCTTGCGTTCAACTTGAACAAAAACTGCAGAAATATTTGCATTGGCTACCATGTCGACACCATATATTTGAAATTTTATGTGAGGATATTTTCAACGAATTATTTGGCGTAACGTCCGGCCCAAACGTAAAGTTATTTGGTAGATTTAAGGATTTTTGGCCAAAGATTGATCAGAGCAAATACGAACCATGTAATGACAGCCGACTGCAAGGAGAGTTACAGGTACTCATGGATGATGCAACAACCTTCGTAAGTTTTATGTTACAACGAAAATCAGAAAATATATTCAGAGAAGACTATCGAGAGTTACTGGAGCTCACTCTGATTTTCCTAGGAAAAGTTCCTCCACTTGGTATTAAATTTCGATGTCCCGGAGCTATTCACCATGCGCGGTGGATGTCCAAATTGCTATACGTTCTCAAGATATATCTTTTTAGGAAACAGTTTAAGCTCACAAATTTTGAGAACAAATCCTGCCTTGAATTCGATTTATTTGTTGTGCTGGTATACGTGAAAGCCTGGATATCATACCCAAATGCATGTGATGCTTCTATTAATGACCTCAATCTAATCCAAGTTCTTTCTAACTACAGTGCAACTTCTAATATTATTTCGAAAAAGGCAATTGCGGCAATGTCGTCATTTGTGGTACTTGGGAAAAGAACTGGCTCCACTTGTTTTTTTCTCAGATTTAGTATCTGTAGAAACAAAGCGTCGAATGGCGGAGCGGTTGCAAGAGCAATTAGAACATGTATCTCGAATAAGAGAAAGCAGATCGTTCAGATACACCGGGACAGAAGATCTGACAAAATAAAAACTTGACTATTTTATCGTATCTGCTTCGCCCTTTCTTTTTTGAAGTCCATGAAGTTGGAAACTTCGTCTTGGTCGGGCGGAAAATGTGGATTCGTGGAAGAATATTAAGGTCTTTCGAGGGAAGCCGAAAAGGCAGTAAGGCTCTTGAAAGTTGTCAACGACAGTGGTCGAACGAGGGAATTGCCCTTGCTTCCTCCTTTCAATTCTCAATAACTAAACAGCGAAGACAGAAACAAACATCTATTCAAGTTGAAGAACATCACCGAAACAATTTTCCAAAAAACACCAAGAAATTCGCACACCTGTTGCAGAGACTAAAACCACGTAGCGAACTAAAAAAATAACCGAAAGTTATTAATTTTCAATTTAGTGATTTAATTAATTTGAGTGGAAAGGAAAAATTTATGAAAAGATATATCATTTTATATTATTTACCTTCTATTTAACTTGTGTATCTGTTGAATCCAACGGAGAAATCAAAGTTTGTCTGGGTTTTTATGTGTAAATTGTTGCATACCAGGATCAATATCTTTAATAAACCATATGTACACCCACTAAAATTTATGCATTAAATAAATTTTAAATTTATATTTTTTGCTTAAATTATTCTCGTCTTTGGTTCTTTAAAATAAAGGTGTCATTGAAGCTGAGATAAAATCCGAAAATCAACTTTTTAAAATTTTGTATTAGAGGTAAATTTAGTGTAAGGATTCAAGTCACCATGTATCTCTCTGCTTCTATGACACTCACAGAGATCATTTTAGAACCATTTTAAAGCTTTCCAGAAGTTCTATAACTATTATTCAAATCATTTTAAACTGAGAGGTTAAATAAAAATTATATCCCGAGTCAAAAGTCACAAAATCAATTTAAATTGGTGGAAATGTCAATGTATGGTAAAATTTCAACCTCGATGATGGAGTTGTAAATATTATCATATCCGTTTGAAATTTTTTGTGCCATGTTTTTTCATCAAATGGAACAATAAAATTAATGCGCACCTACACATTTAGACGTTTGAATATTTTAAAACCACGCAAATATATATATATATATAATATATATATTATATATATAATTATAATATATAATAATAATATATTATATATATATATATATTACTATATATATATATATCTATATATATATATATATATATATATATATATATAATACTATTATATATTATATAATTTATATATATATATCATATTTATGTATATATATATTATATATATATATATATATATTATATATAATATATATATATATATATATATATATATAATAGATTATATAATATATAATATATAGTTATATATAAAATTATATATAATATATATATATTATTATATATCAGGGTGGGTCTAGAATTTGGTCAAGTACAAGTACAAGTACAAGTACTCTAGAAATTTGTTCAAGTACAAGTACAAGTACAGTAGTTTTAGAAACTGCAAGTACAAGTACAAGTACCAAGTACAAAAGGATCAAGTACAAGTACAAGTACTTTAAGAAAAACTTGCTCATATATATAGTATATATATTAATATATATAATATATATATATATAATACTTATATATATATATTATATATATAATATAATAATATATATATATCATCATGATCATTCATCATCATTACATCATCATTCATCACCACCATCTTATCTTCCCAAGACTGGAGGCAAGGTGCGTAACATATACCGGAAACATAAAATAGTAGAAGAATATGAAAGCAAGTAGAAAAGAAAGCCCAGCCTTACCAACCCCTTTATACCTTTAGATGAGAAACTCGTCGCAGTCAGAAAAATCCACCGAGAGCTTTCAACGGGACGCGATAGGACCATCCACTATGACCTTCGTCAATGTGGCGTTCATTCCTTGGCCCAGGTGCTACAACCATATCTCCTCACAAAACCCACCATTCACTCCTTTTATTATCCACCTTTCTTCTCGCCTCTGCCAAACGCACATTTTCTCTCTTTCAAGCATTTCCTTTCTGACTCATTCACTTTTCTATCTGTCTCCCAGTCGGTCGATTCCAACACACTTACCACTATACATCCGTTTAACCGACCGTCTGCCATCCCACCTTCCACATGACCAAACCATCCCAAATTCATTATTCTCTCATTACCCCAATCTGCACACCAAACAATCTCAATACGTGTTCAGTTCCTCATTTAATCATTTCTCTTTCACACCTAACACGCCACTAAGATTGTCCATCTGAAAAACATTGTACTTTAGATCTATAAACTCTTATTCCAGACATAGTCCCATTACTATACATTAACACGGGTAACAACATTCCTCATGTAAGACCCTAGCGCACGCAACACTTAGTCCCTTTAACATCCAGCCAACGATTTAACTGCACCAGCCACCTTAGTGCCATTCACAATTTTCCACTACGCTCTGCATCATCCGCTCCCTTTTCATCAACATATATCCTAAAATATTTAAATTCAGGACACTTTTGCCAGCTGCTCACCATCTAACATAATTTCACACTGAGGTCTGTCCTCACTCACAAACCATAACCCTTACTCTTATCTACGTTTACTTCCCAAACCTTTCTTTTTACACATCCCTACCAAATCTCTCTACGTAGTCCCTCTCAAACTCTCTTCAGACTTCGCCACACAAAACAAATCATTCCTCATTATAATAGGTTAGGGAATCCTTCCCTTCTCATCATTCCCATCATTCTAAACTCTATCTTGTCACCCCTACTCGAATTCCTTTCATAACCTCATCCATATACAGATTGGAACGCCAAGGAGACCATAGCACATTCCTGTCTCACTCCGCTATTAATATTAAACCAATAACTTTCGACTCTATTTATTCTTACACAAGCTTCGCTATCGTCATACATACTTTGATCCCTTCAGAAGCTTACCACCAACACCCATATCACTAACACCTGCCATGATTCCCTATTAATCCTATTATACGGCCTGTTGCAAATCCATAAAATCCTAAATACAATTTATTCTTCTCCTCCCTCATTATCCAAATCATTTGTTTCAATGTAACATATTTGATCCACAAAATCCTCTACCACTTCTAAACGCACTTATTCTTCCCCAAAATTAGTCCTTCAGTCACTCGACCACTCTTTCGACCAAAATATCAACATTTATATACATTCCCTACAACACTCAATAAACTAAATTACCCTATAATACTTAGTTACATTTTTCCCCTTACCCTTATATAAAGGTTACTAATATTGACCTCCTCAATCCCTCCGGAACTATACCCCCATAAAGTTTTGTTATAACAAACTTCCAAATCCAAGGAATCACCATCTCGCCTCTATATATATATATAATATATATAACATAATATATATTATATATATATATATATAATATATATATACTTTATATTATATATATATACATATTATATTATATATTATATATATAATTAATATTTACTATACTATACTATATTATAATATATTATATATATATATATATATATATATATATATATATATATTAATATATATATATATATATATATATAATAATAAATATATATTAATATTATATATTAATATATAATATGGTTTTTGTGAGGTGAATCTGAAGAGAGCGTTTGAGAGGATTGGTAGAAGATTTGGAGGTGTGTAAAAGGCATGGGTTTGAAAGTAGACGTTAGATAAGAGTTTAAAGGTTATTGGTTACGATGAGTACAGATCCTCGGTGTGAAGTTTATGCTAGATGTGAGCAGCTGGAACAAGTGACTGAGTTTAATATTTAGGATATATATATTGGGGACGAAAGGGAACGGATGATGCCGAGTGTTGTAGGTAAGTTGTGTGAATTGCAGGAGGGAGGCTGGTGCAATTAAATCCTTGTGGATGTAAAGGTACTAAGTTTTGAGTGCGCTAGTGTCTTGCGTGAGGGTAAGGTTGTACCTGTGTTAATGTATAGTAAGTAAGACTATGGTCTGGAAGAGGTATAGATCTAAATTACAATGTGTTCAGATGGACATCTTAGGGGCTCGTGTTAGGTGTGAGAAGAATTGATAACAATGAGGAATGAACGTAATACAGAGTTGTATGGTATGAAAACAAAAGCGGATAAACGAGAATAAATGAAAGTATGTTAGATGGTCTTGGTCATGTGGAAAGAATGGATGAAAGTCGGTTGATTAAGTGGATGTAATATGTGGTGAGTGTGTTTGGGAACTTTCGACTGGCTGGGATTGACCGAAGAAAAAGTGGATTGAGGTCAGCAAAAGAATGTCTGGAGGAGTGAAATGTGAGTTTGGCAGGGGCGAGAAAAAGTGCATAATAGGAGTAAATGGCAGGGTTTTTGTGAGGG
>JABUQX010027423.1:17500-27500 GCA_015478945.1 Trachelipus rathkii | reverse complement strand
CGCCATATATCAATACCACCTGCCACAGTGCTTCCCTATTAATCCTGTCATACGCCTTTTGCAAATCCACTAAACCTAATTACAATTTATTCTTCTTTTCTCCCATTTTCTCAATCATTTGTTCCAAAATTTGGTTACTAATTTGGTCTACACATCCTCTACCACTTACTTCTAAATGCACATTGTTCTTCACCAATCAGTGTTTCAGTCACTTGATGTACTCTTTCAACCAAAATACGAGCATATATTATCCCTAAAACACACAATAAAATTATTCTCCTATAGTTCCCCTTATCCCCCTTACCCTTATATAATAGCAATATTAGTGCTCACATCCATTCTATAGGTACTATACTGACCATAAACGCTTTGTTACATAACTTCCAAATCCATTCAATTACCATCTCGCCTCCATTCCTGATCCGGCAGAAATACCATTCTTCAACTTTCTCACCCAACTAATTACCTCATCCGAAAAATACCTATTTCTTCTTGTGCTATCAAACCCACACACATTCACTATCACCTTTATTACTTTCAATGTTATGCAGATTCTCGAAATGTTTCCTCCACACTCTTATCGACATCCATTTCATCAGTTACGAAAGCACTATCCCTATTCATTATTCTTAGCAGATTCCTTTTATTCTCATTCTTAACCTTTCGTGCTTCCTTCCAGAAAAGCCTCATATTCCCTTGTAAGTCCCCATTCATCCTTCTTCCAGACTGTTCATTTGCCGCATTTTTTCCTCCTAGGTATGTTACTTTTGGTTTTTCTTTTTTCATCATTATATAATTCCAAACATCTTTCTTTTGAGATCTCATCATTTGCTTCTTCATTCCACCATTCACTCTTGAGATTCTTACTTCCTCCTTTAGCACGTCCATATACTTCTCTTGCACTACTAACAAAGGTTTCCTTCATTTGTGCCAAGATTTGTTAAGCTGATTCAACTGATTTATTTTCAATCGCTCTTAAAAACTTTTCCTTATTACCTTGTTCACTTAACTTCTCACTCTTAATACTTTCCACTTTTTTCATTATCTCTTTCCTCTCCATCCAAGCCACCACTAACTTGACCTTATATAAAACAACACAGTGATCCGATAATCCCATACCCAATCCCCTCACTGATTTAACATCCATCACATACTTTAAAAACTCCTTCTTCACCAACATAAAATAAGTTATACTTTTCACTTCGATACCATCTCTACTTACACCAACTCTAGTATATTTATGAATACCCTTGTGTTTGAAGAAAGTATTACTTACACACATACCTCTTTCCTCAGAAATCAATCATCCTCCTACCATTCTCATTTAATCCAGTCACCCCAAATTTACCTGCTATACCATCCCTTTTCTGATCACCTATCCAAAAATTTAGATCTCCCAACACAATCAATCTGAAGCTCCAATCACCTCATCTAAAACATTATTCAGATTATCCCAGAAAGTCTTACTCTCATCAGCATCACCCTCAGATGGACCATAATTTACAACCACATATACCTTGACCTTATCTAATTTAAATTCAGCCATTAGAATTCTAGAACTCAAACAAACGAAATTCACAATAGCTGTGTGCTACGTGTCACTCATCAAAATCGAAATTTCTAAATACATCCATCACCTCTCTCATCTTCTCCTCGACATTTATTCCTCTGACATTCCATGTATCCAAACGATTCATACAATTACGTGCTGAAAGATACATGGTAGCTTACTGCGATCACGACCATGTCCGAAGCCTGCAATAACATACCTAGCAAGAGATAAGTGGTAGTGGGAGAGATAATCCAACTACCTCTGACCCTTTAGTCACCTTCCACGGCACGCAAAACGTATGTTATGGGCAATTCTTTCTCCCCTAAACATAGGGATATAAGGTAATGTCTGTAAGGTGGTGTCTGGAAGAGGAGTGTGTACAGTATATGAACTCAAAGGAGAAAGGCAATCCATTGGGCACTAGAATGTCATGGGAAATAATAACACGATTATATCATACTAATAATATAGTACTATATATATATATAACTCTACCACAGGGATCATATACTAATATATATAGGTATATATATATACATAACTACTATATATAATATATTATATATATATATATTATGACTATTAGTGATCCACCGAGATCCGGCCTCCGGCCTCCGGCTCCGGGCTCCGGCTCCGGCTCCGGCTCCGGACTCCGGCTCCCGGCAAGGCCGGATTTCGGCCTTTCATTGCGACTCAAAGGAGAAAGGCAATCCATTGGGCACTAGATATGTCATGGAAAAATACCACTACACACCACTATATATATATTATATATCATATATATAAATATATATATACTATATATCATATTATATATATATATATATATATATACTTTATAATATATATAATAATAGTATAATATATATAATACATATATATATAAATATATATATATATATGCATTTAACCCTTTTTGAAGAATAATACAGTGATAATGAAAGGGGGTAATTACTTTTTATTTTTATTCTAAGCACTAATTAATCAGGTAGTAAATAATAGTATCAATGTTTAAAAGTTAACACAATGGGCCAGTTCACAGTTATTAATAATATTGGTGAAGGTTAACATCATAATTTTTATAATCAAAACACAATTTTCCGGCCTTTTAACAAGCCGACACTCAATACGACCTCTCTTCTTATGACTTGAGATCTTACTGCCCTTGCCTTCCCTCAAATGCCAGGCATTCTCGGGTAGCATTTTGCAGTGACTCATTTTTACGACAATGGTGTCGTACAGAAGAGTCACCGAATATTTTTCTTACATAATGAAATACCAATAATAATTAAAATTTAACATACAGAGAACCCCCTTTTTGAGTGATGTTACAGGTGTATATAGCCGTGTACAAAGCTACTATGAGAGGTGTACAGGATTATTGTGAGGGCAAAGAGAAATCTTGTCCTCACACGTTTTTTTTTTTTTTTTTTTTTTTTTTTTTTTTTTGTTTATCTGATATTATTAATTATTACGAAATACAAATTCTATTCTCACAATACATTGTTACAAAATACATAAAAGACCTTCTTAATCCCCACCTCGGGGGGTTTTGACTATTTCAACTCTTCTATCACAGCCCCTCCCCGTCCCATTTTGTAAAGAACACGCGGGAATTTATTCACAACTATTAATATTTGGCAACATGCTTTTCAGCCGTAGCATTAGATAGAGGAAAGAAGACGATTTTTTTTTTTGGAAGGATAAAGTATTAACTCAACTAACTACTGTCTAATTCTAAGACTTACATGCAGAACTAAGAAGCTCCCCCTTTTCCTCTCTTTTTTTTTTTGTTTCTTTATTATTATTTTATATATATTTATTTTTTTTTATTTAACCTTATTTTTCTCTTGGGTTCCAGCGTCCCTGTCGGTTATGTTATGAAAAATTCTCACATTTCTTAAATTTTCTACTGCCTCTTTCCCATGCTTCAAAATATAAACGTTATTCTTTTTTATCCGTAGCACCCTGAAAGGTCCCGAGTATCTCTCTGAAAGTTTCCCTACATTATACTGTTGATTTCTTATTAACACTGCCCTTGCCTTGTGGAGATCTTTCGAACAAATATTTTTTTATTATTTATTACAACCTGTGGGGCCAGAGGCCTACGCATTAAAGCCACTAAGGTTCTCAAATAAGCCACTTTGACTGACTGTGGCCCTGAGGCCTCCTTCGTAAAAGCTTCCTGGCGACTGATAGATTTTGGGCCGAACATTAAGCACACGGGGTGACTCCCTCGTTCATTTATGTAGGGCTTTAATTCTCAACCAGTACAGGCCAAGGCAGAAATTTTCAGCCATTTAACCCTTCATTCTCCCTATCATTAATCATACACCTTAGTGTCACTATTAGAGCTTGATGTAAATTTTTCTGCTGTGGCCGTTCGAACGAGGGGAATTAGGTGTCGTGATAATATTATCTATGTTGAGTAGGTTACACACGTCATTAAATATTTTGGCAGTGAACTGGCTTCCCCGGTCTGAGATGAGCTTTTTTATAGAGCCACAGAACGGAAAAATTTCGCCCACTAACACATTCAGCACCGAGTCGACCGTCGCCTGCCTAAGAAGGGTAGGCGAAGGGATACTTACTAAATCTGTCGATAAAAACAAGCAGATAATTGAACCCCATACTATACGGGAGCTTACACAAATCCACATGGAGGGTGTCGAATTTTTCCGAGACTTCCTTAAATCTGCCGAATTCTGGAGATATCCTTCTAACGCTCTTATTTTTTTGACAGACGTCACAACTCTGTATAAATTTCTTTACTCTACTATGCATAAATCTGAAAGCGAAATCCGCTCTTAGAACAGTCAAAGTCCGTTTAATTCCCAAGTGATTTGTATTATGTATTTTTTCTATGACATCATCCACCAGATTTTCCGGTACTAATATTCTAGCTGTGCCTGTAGAGATGTCAACCGCCAAAGACAGCTCCTTGCCCCGATGGATGAATTCTTTGTAACAGGCCTTTAATCCACTAGTTTTCATTCCCCTTATCAGGTCTCTTATATAACCATCAGTCTCCTGTTCTATAGCTATCTCTTTGAAATCTACACCATCCTGAATTTTCTTCATCATTCCATTTAACCCTTTTTTACTGTAAGTTATAGTATTTATTACAAAATCATCAAGGTCATTATCATCACCAGCTTCGCTACTATTATCATTGTCACTATTATTACTACTACTACTACTACTACTACTACTACTACTACTACTACCGCTATTATTATTATTATTATTTATATTATATTATTATTATTTTATTATTATATTATTATTATTATTATTATTCATTATTGTTATTATTTTATTATTCTTTATTATTTACCATTATATTTTATTCAAAAAATTTGTATATTAACCGATTATTATTATTATTATTATTATTATTATTATTATTATTATTATTATTATTATTATTATTATTATTATTATTATTACTACTACTACTACTACTACTACTACCACTATCGCTTTCATTATTATTTTTATTATTATTATTATTATTATTATTTATTATTATTATTATTATTATAATACTCCAGTAAGTCTTTTTCTTTTAACGTGCGATTTAAAGGGCTTAACCCTTCCACTACGGAATTCAGAGAATTCCATCCACTAAACTCCTCCTCCAGTTGTAACTCCGTTTCCACGGGTATTTCTTTTGGCCACGCCCACTCCCCATCTTCTATACAAGCTAGTTGCAATTCCCCAGTCTCTATAATCTTATCTCTTTCGTTAGCCAATTCTGTTAAAATTATCGCCAATTTATTTTTAGCCTTAGAGACCAATTTAAATTCAACGTCAAAATTTGCAATGGCATTCAATAAATTTAACTCCCGAATGTTATGAACATTTGTGGCACTCTTTTTTGCATAAGCTGTTATTAACCCACTGTTGCTGGTACAAATACTGACTTTCCTATTTGCAATTAAGTAAGCATATTTTTGTAAACTGTTATTGACGCATAATAATTCCTTAACTAACTGTGGTAGTGCCACTTCCACCTCAGTAAGTATAGTACTGTAAAGTGCGAAAATCTTTGTCTGATTATTTTCTTCCCCCATAAGTGCGCTGGCTATAGTAAGCTCGCTTACCTTCGTGTATAATAGTAACTCAGTTTTTTCATCAGGGAACGACAATAGGGTGGCGCTCACCATTGCCGCTTTAGCTTCTTGAAATGCCCGGTCTGCTTCCACTCCCCAGGAAATCCTTTTATTGGAGGCAGGCTTTCCCTTCAACATTTTTGTTAGGGGTTGCAACAATTGGGCCGCTCCGACTATGTTAATTCGGCAAAAGTTATATAGACCGAGGAATGCTCTAAGTTGTTTGATAGTTGTTGGCTTTGCAACATTCACCACTGCATCGATTTTCTCCTTACTAGGCCTAATTCCCTTCTCGCTAATATTGAAACCTAGAAAATCTGTTTCTTCGACTGCAAGTACACATTTTTTTGGGTTCATATAAATTTTCATATACTTTAATCTCTCTAAAACTTTCTCCAACATTGCAACATGTTCTTCAAGAGTCGAACTGGCAATTAATATGTCATCCAAATAAACAAAAACATTCTTTAAATCTCCAAATAAGATCGACATGAGGCGCTGGAAAGCACTAGAAGAGCACTTGTGCCCTTGAATTAAATAGTTAAAACTGTAGTTACCAAAAGGACAAGTAATAGTGAAATATTTCTTTGTTTCCTCGCTGACTGGCACGTTATAGTAAGCTTGTCGGAGGTCAAATTTCGTTAGCAACTTGCAATGCTGTAATTGCAAGATGATATCTTTAATCTTAGGCAGAGTAAAAAATTGTCAGAGGTTGATCTCTGGTTCAATAATCTCAAATCAACGACTAAACGAACTCTGCAATCCGGCTTTTGGCAAAAACTAGTTGGGAATCCGCCAATCAGCTTCTCGCCCTCGAAATGACCCCCCGCGTCCATAATTTTATTGCTTTCCTTCTTGGCCTTCAAAAAGATCGGTGGCTATCTTCTCTCTACTGTAATCGCGTGCCCTTGATCATCCTACATGGTATGGGTAATTTGCCGCCAACTCGCATAAAATCTCTTCTTTTAAGGGGCACTCTTCTCTCTCCCATCCCCCCTCATCAACAGTGCAATCTTCAACCCCCCTCCCAATAGTACAATCCTCACCCCCCCCTCCCCCCTCCCCTATAGTTTTGTTAGCGTCGGGTTGTGAGCGAGCAGTAAAATCGTCCTCACAGCTGTTAAAATAAGCCCCGCCTCCTTTCTTCCTGTACTTTGTACAGATAAAGCGCCATCTTTTGAGTTGATCATTCTTTAAATTTAAATTAGGTGCTTCATAGGGATTCAAGAACAAGACCTGATACTTCCTAATTAAATTATTAACCAATTCGTATTCGCAAAGCGGTATATTTAAAGAGACAGCGGCTAGAGGAAATATAGAATTTCGTACATGCTTGGAAAAATCGAAAGCCTCATTACTAAGAGAAATACTACGTTTCGTGCTAGGATCTAATAAATAATGACACCTAAAGTCAATAATAAACCCGTGTTTTTTGAGGAAAGGCATGCCAAGGACATTAAATTTAATATCAGCGGCGTAGGCATGCACATTGTACAGTCTATTTAACCCCAAATCAATTTTAATCACCCTTTTATTATAAATGTTCATGCAACCCCCATTTGCGGCTCTGGCAGTGCCAATAACTACACCCCCCTTATCTAATTCAGACGCTACCACCAGGTCCAGGCAACTTCCGGTGTCTAGCAAATAAGATTCATTATTAGTTTTATCTGAAATATAATACAATCTATCGAAAACTACATCTCTAATAGTGGCAACGATTTTAGTTGAGTTGCCAGAAACTTCCACTACAGTATTACCAGATAAGTCACATGCATTATTTCTTAAAATTAATGATCCCTCATGCTTATCGGAAGGAGAAGAACCCCCTTCATCCCTAAAGCTAATACAATTCATTTTCAGAAAGGGAATTTCGCCCCCTTTCTTAATTACAAGTTCATTTTTATTGTTAATTTCATTAATAAATACGGGGTCACAAATCTGAATCGCCTCTACCCCCTCTACCTCCCCAGTTACTGAGGTGGGGGAATAGGTTGACTCCGCTGGGGGACAGAGCGACTCATGAGATAGCATGCTCGCTGCTTCAAGAGTTACAGCGTTATTATTTTCAACACAATTATAAGAATTCACAAAATCGTTATCGCCATTACTACGGCTATCATTCCTAGTTCTACAATCATTTTTATTATTGTTGTTATTATTGTTATTACTCTCATCATGCGTTGAGTTACAATTAAAAGTTGAAGAGGACCCTACTCCCACTGACTCAGTGATAAGCGATTTCTGTGGGGGAAAGGGTGACTCACGTGGGTGAGATGTTGACTTATCAGAAGTCCCCGTCTCTGCCATTTGAGTCACCCTCTCATCATTAAAACTTTCGATTTCAGATGCATTGTTAATTACCCCCTCTTGCCCTTGATTATTTTTACAAGTAAAATTTCTATTCCATTTAAATCTATTAATATAATTAACATTCCCATCATACCCACGATTAATATAATTATAATTATTATTAATTTGTCTATTACCATTCTGGCCATTAAGATTAGCATACCCGTTATTATTATAAAAACTATTATGATCAACACGTGCATCATTATCATAACCATTACTGCTATAATTAATATTTTCATTACCATGGTGATTATTATTATAAAAATTGTCCCTATCATAGTTACTATAATTTCTATTATTATAATTATGACTATAATTTCTACCATTATTTTGATTATCATTATAATAATGTCTTCTACTATAGTTAAAATTAATATCTCCCCGCCCAAAATTAGACTTATTCATACAAGAATGGCAGGGCAAACAATCACAAAAATATCTACTTACAGAAGCGTCATTTCCCCACCCATTTACCCCCGTCTGGTCCGGGAGTCGCCTCACGGACCAGCTCTTCCATTTTTTGAAATGTTGAAGTTCTGTTGTGGGGGAGAAGGAGTTGCCGGGGGTTGTGGAATTAAGGCATACATCGGGCAATATCGACCTTCACACCTAAATGATTTATGCAAGAATTTCCTATGGAACCTACAAAGGCCTTCTGTACTAGGGCCGGCTGCAACGTTGTTATATGCTAATCGGTTGAAATTTCTTCCTCTGGATTCTTGATCATTGTTGGGGGTGGGGGAATTCTTCGCATTCTGACACATCGTCTTCGCGAGCTCTATGACGCTCTTGGCGAGTGATCTCATCTCTTCAGCTGACTTTTCGTGAGAGATTATCAGTCGACTTATCTCCCTCTCTTGGGCTGAAGTCTCTCTGTTGGGTGGCTTGGTGACTTTCTCTTCTGCTGGTCGTACGGCGTTCACAGATTGCCATTCGGTTCTCCCCCCTCCGGGGGGTTGGGGTTGGTAAGCACCGCTCTGGAGAAAAAATTTGTTAAAAATGTCGTCGGCAATTTCAATTAATTCCTCAAAATCATGGTTCTTCTCTGTCGTCATGAGGGAGATCTGTAACTGCTGAGGTAATCGTAAGAGAAAGAGTTCTCTAATAAATTTTGCATCGTTGTCAGTTATTGAATCGAAGCTGCATAATCCGAGCATTTCTTTTATTCTAACTGCGTAGTCGGATGGGAGCTCTCCCTCCTTCATTCCTGATTGAAAGACTTCTTCTATCTGCGTTCTTAGCGATGGTGCATAGATTTTTTCTATTACCTTTACTAGTTTAGTATAACAATCGTCTTTTAGGGGAAGTTTCAACGAATTTGTAATCTTGCTTGGTAATTTTGATGCCAAAAGTCTTACCCTCTCCCTTTGATCGATGATTTCATTAAGGTTAAAGATCATTGTTGTCTGCCGAATCCACTCTAAGGCCTCAAATTCGTTGAAGGGGGGAATAGCATTGAGGGGGAGATTCTTCTTCCTTCCTTTTCTCCCTAAGAGAGTGGGGGAAGGGTGACTCTTCACCAGGCTTGCTGCTTCATTCCCTCCTTGGCTTTCGCTTTCCGACTCTGTCTCGTATAGTGACGAGTCACCTTCTTCATTTACCCCCTCGATAGGAGGGGCTACTTCTGGGGGAGTGTGATGGGGTCTTGACGATTGAGACCGAGTCACAATAGCTATGTTGTTTCTTTTCGTTTGAACTCTGAGTGACTTTCTTTTTAGACTAGGCATTCTTAACGTTTTTTTTTTTTGTTTAGGGGAAAGTTTTTAAGCCTATTGCGATAGGGTTCTTATTTCACTGCTTTTTCGGGGAATTTGAACTGTTTTTTTTTTTTTTGTATGTTTTTTGTGTGTGTTTGTGTTTTGAATTGGCACTTTTTTTTCACTTCACTGTCTTAATTAGGCACTGTTTGAATTAATTCACTGTTTGACACTCTTCAGATCAGTTAGGTATGGGAGTTCAACGTCACTCTGGAAAGGTT
>JABUQX010027423.1:0-5000 GCA_015478945.1 Trachelipus rathkii | reverse complement strand
TATATATATATATAGGCATATACGTGGTATTTATTTATTTATTATGTACCATACCCCGTCAAGTAGAAATTTATATGCAAGCTCCGCGTGACGTCATACACGTCAGGATTTCAGGGTGACGTATCAGGGTAGACATTTATTATTGATTAGATGTATTACAATGCTAGTTTTAAATGAATATATATATATATATATATATATATATATGTACACATATATAGATGTATATATTTATATACATATGTTTTTATCTACTATATATATATATATATATATATATATATATATATATATATCACGGCCCGGTTAGGCTCGAGCTGAGCCAAACAGAGAAGGGGATTGCTTCCATACCTGTAGAGGGGCGGAGGAAACCCCTGCACACCCAAATACCAAAGAGAGAATTTAGAAAGCGAGGCTCCTACACTTCTGGTAAAGACATTTTTAAAGTCTTCTTTTCTAAACTAATAATATATTTCATTATTATTTTTAAAAGTTTAAATGAAACAGCTAGCTACTGCCATTTTTATTATTATTATTATTATTACACTTTCGTTACTATCGCACTGCACGCTATAGTGAGAAGGAAGCCTTCTAAACATATTTAAACCTATGTATAAGCCTCCTTTACTTTGATTTGAAAATGATAGATATGATGGGTAATTGGACAGATGTATGGAAATAACAGATGATGGATGATGATGATATTACCATGATGATCGAATGATGATATGATAGATGATGATACGATGATGATGATGATGATGATGATGATGTGATGATGATGATGATGATGACAGATGACGATGATGATGATGATGATGATGAAAGGGGGATAACAGATAATGATGATGATATTAATGATGATATTGATGATGATGATGATAGATAGATGAATGATGATGATGATGAGACACATGATGATGTTAATGGTGACGATTGTTAATAGAACTTGATAGTGATGGTGGATGATAATCATGATGAAGATAATAATAATAATAATAATTATAATAATAATAATAATAATAATAGTATTAATAATAATAATAATAATAATAATAATAACACACACACACACACACACACACACACACACACACACACACACATATATATATATATATATATATATATTATGTTCTGTGATCTGTATATGTTGTGATTTTTGTATCTATTATTATTATATATACATATATTATTATTTATATATTTAGTTATATATATATTATTATACATATTATTATTATTATTATTATTATGATATATTATTATGTATATATATATATATATATATATATATATATTATGTATATTATATATATATATTGTTATTATTATATATTATTATTATTATTATTATTACATATATATATTATATATATATATATATACATATTATATAATATACATTTTATTATTTTTATTAACTTTTAAACTTTTATTCTTATATATTATTATAAATATTATTATTTCATTATTATACATTTTTTTTAAAATGAATACATACATATATATATATATATATATATATATATATATATATATATATATATATATTTATATATATATATATATATATATATATATATATATATATATAGCATAGATATATATATATATATATATATATATATATATACATATATATATATATATATATATATATATATAAATTCTGCAATGCAGACTTGCATTCTAAGCAGATCCTGGATAAAGAGCAACACGCCCTATACTTAATGGAGTTCTGCTGCCCAAAGGCACAGATAAAAGGTAAAAGCTGTGTGATCTAGAATTTACCTGTGGAGAACATGTAAGATTGAGCATATAGCAATTAAGTCTGTGACCAAAGGGTTGAATAGAGAAAGGATAAGACTGTGTAGAAGGTGGTGTCGCACTAACCTTTTGTCAAGTGGTGTCGCACCAACCTTTGTCATGGGTGTCGCAATTCAACTTTGTCAGTGGGTTCAGAATTGAGCTAAGTGAGTGATGCAACAATTTGACGGAGAAAGACACCAGAGAGAGTTTGTGGGATAATTAGAGTTAATGAGTCGAAACGCCATAGACTCCATTTTTTTCTAGAAGAGCTGTATGTGTGCAGCCACCCCAGATGCGTGAGCCGGGCCAATGACACCCCCTATAAAGAGAAAACCACAAGGGAACGACGTTAAGAAATTCTGAAGGCCCCTCAAAATATCCAACCTCTTAGAAACTTGCTTAGAAATTGATGTAATGTGATCCTTAAAATTAAGGTCACGTGAAAAAGAAATCTAAAGAATTTCAAGGACAGAAGAAGGTTTGAATTATGTTTTTTCGAAAGATGGAAAGTGGAAAGATGGGGAGTTAGGTTTTTGAGATATTGAAAACAACCTTTGCCCAATTCGAAATTCGAAAAACATCAGAGGTTGTCACGCCTAAGGCCGCCCACCTAGCTCCTCAACTAATTGTTGTTGAGAGGGACGTCTATCAACATGAATTTGGGTAATGAAGGGTGAACTCGTTTCATAGGAGTGGATATTTGATAAGGTAATAGAAAGGTAATTATTGAAAAGTAGAAAGAGAGTTCAGTATAGAGGAGAACCTTGAGGAACACCACCATTTAAAGGATGAAAGTGTCCGTCTACAACAGCTGTTATGAAACGACCAGAAAGAAAATCAGATAGAAGGATATATAGGGAAGGAGAGAGAGAGAGAGAGAGAGAGAGAGAGAGAGAGAGAGAGAGAGAGAGAGAGAGAGAGAGAGAGAGAGAGAGAGAGAGAGAGAGAGAGAGAGAGAGAGAGAGAGAATTTTGAGATAGATATAAAGCTTTGTGACAGACTCTATTGAAGGCTTTCGATGTCCAACTCAGAGCGAAGGATTCACAACGAAATGTTGAATCGAAGAGGACCAGAATCAGGAAGAAGACTGTAAAGAAGAACAACAACAATAGAGAGCTTCTTTGCGAAAACCACACTGGCGATCAGGAGAAAAAGATTAGAAGAATTGAGGAGTTTCCAAATCTTCCTTATTTTTAAGATAGTTTCGCAAACCTCAGAAAGAACAGAAGTTAAAGCGATTAGACGATAATTGGAGAGTTTAGAAAGGTCCTCTGAATGAGCGCACATTCACAGCACGAAAAGAAGGTCGAAGTAGGAAGACAGAGATGGAATTGTCTACAAAGACCCACAGGAGGAATACCATCAGGACTGTACGCCTTCTTTGTGTTAAGCTCAGAAAGAACGGAAATAACATCTTTAAAGAAATTACGACATAAACAGAAATGAGTTGGAGTGGAGATGAAGGAAGAATAGATTCGGAACGGCAGGGTAGAAGCAAAGGTTTCAAAGAAGATTTCAGCCGTAGCTGAGGGCGAAACGGCAGTTGTGTCGTCGGTAGGTAGTAGAAGAGGGAAAGAAGAATAAGCAAAGTAGAAGCAAGCGTATGAAAGATGAGTTCACCCGTAGCTGAAGGAGAAATGGCAGTTGTGTCGTCGGTAGGTACTAGAAGAGGGAAAGTAGAATAAACAAAGTTAAAGTTATAATTTTCTGTGCAAAATACCAGAAAAACGTGAGAAAAAGTAATCAGTAAGATTATTTCATTTTTTTGTAGGGAGAAAAGATTTTTTTAGCGTCACGGAAAATAGATTTTCACCCTTCCAGGATGAAATATAAGTTGCCTGAGTTTCTGGAGATTGAAGAAGACTGTAATTTAAATCAGGGTTTGTTAGGTTTAATTGAAGGGAAAGAATATGGAAGGTATCCTCCATGCCAGAGAGAACCACATCGGTAATGCCCTCAGCACACTCCAGGGAAACACTCCCACGGAACCAGTAGTCATTCCATGGGAAATCAAAGAAGTACGACCAGTTAATATCACCAAAGTGCCAGAACCTATCCCTGACGAAAACCTGAAGAGAGATAGAAAGAAAACTGAGAGAAGGTTATCAAGTTATATATATATATATATATATATATATATATATATATATATATATATATATATATATATATATATATATATATATATATATATATATATATATATATATATATATATATATATATATATATATATATATATGTTATATCTTTATATATATATATATATATATATATATATATATATATATATATATATATATATATTATATATATTTAAATAAATATATATATATTTTTAAATAAATAATTATAAAAATTAATATATAAAATATATATATTTTTTTTTTACTGTTTTCAACACCACCTCACTCACTGGGCAAAAAAAAGCCCTAATCTAGGAGGGGGTGTGCTCAATTTTTAAGTCTGAGCAAGACGGAGCCAAGAAGAGAGTAACACACTCAGACGACCGACCAGTGACGAACCTGGGTCTTTCGCTTAGTTGGGCGACTGCTCTACCGCTGAGCTGACGCCATTTTGTGCTTGATCCATTCCTTCTTGACTTATACGAGCCGACTCCGCCGAATGTCCATTCTTTTTATCTTCTTATAATAATGAACCTAAATCCAAAAAGATGTGTGTCCATTTATTAATTTACTTAACTTTTCTTATATCAAAAAGAAATCCTCCAGCACTCAAACTTCTGATCCCTCGTTGCAAGCTCTTGTGTTTCTTGGCTCTCTTCTCTAATTCCTTTCTTCTTTCTTTTCATTTTCCACTCTCTATTCAATGCGTCCATTCTCCTCCCCATTCTTTCATTAATTAATATATATATATATATATATATATATATAAATATATATATATATATATATTTATATATCTGTATATATAGGTATATATATATATATATATATATATATATATATATATATATATATATATATATATATATATATATATATATATATATATATATATATATATATATTTATATATATATGTTATTTATATAAGTTATATATATATATATATATATATATATATATATGTTGCTATTGTTATATGAAGCGTATGCACAAAACGCGCAGCGTTTCTTATGTAAATGCGAAACGGTTGTTCACCCAACGATCTGAACGAAGTACAAC
>JABUQX010027422.1:190000-191663 GCA_015478945.1 Trachelipus rathkii | reverse complement strand
TTTATTATTTTTATTCATTAATTTATAATTGTATTTTTCTTTTTATTTTCAGGTTGCGAACTTAATTGCTTTTTTATTTATGGGGAGGGAGGGTTTTTCTTTTGTTTCTATTTGTATGCGAGAATTTTTCTCCACTTTGGTTGAAATTCCGCTTCTGACGTGGTGGCTGAGTAGTTAGAGACTTCTCTGCGTTAGACTGGCTGCTTGTGGGGGATTTCCTAAAATTTTAAGAAAAAAACTTTATTTTTAATTAATTTTCTTTTTTATAGCCTCATGGATATTTCCATGATTAGTTCATAGTTGTGGAGGTTGGTGGGGTTAGTTATTGGGTGGCTTGTAGTTACATCTTGCTAGCATCTAAGTTCCACCGTCGAATCCGCGGCATTGAGGTGGGTGGATTCAATCTGGCATTCAAGGCGCAAGTTAGAGTTGAATCGCACTCCGGAGTCCACTTTTTTGGAAGGGTGTCATGAATGTAAAACGGGTAGGTGGCCTGTATTCTTTATTGGTTGGAATTGGTTTAATTCCATATACATAAACTCATACAAAGCCCTTAATATTAATCAGTCCATCAACGAGCCCGTCAACAAACCTTGTAGAGAATAGATATTTTGGGAATAAGGTACGTTCCAATGGTACATTTATGGTTAACTAATTATAGTACAACAATGCGGAGTTAAAATCATATATCTTATTATTTAGCATTAAAATACTTATTATATAATATAAATTATCATTGATTCACGCACTATATTAATTAATATAATCATTAGTAAGAATAATTAATACCCTATATATAAAAATCAATTAATTTACTTTGATATGTAGTCTGTTGTAAAATTCATAGATACAAAAAAATAAATTGATAACGAAAATTTTCATGTGATTTTTTTTCATTGAACAAAGATTAAATTAAAACTACAATACTTCAAAATTAAATGACCGCTGAAAAATAAAAATTGTTACATAGAAATTTACAATCCCTTTCTTCAAATTAAAGGACTATGTTTAGGAAAACTAAATGGTTTTGCTGGATAACACTGTGTATCATTAAACTAAAAATACTGTGTTTCATAGAGGACAAAGACTATGGTTATAATACAATTGAAAAGAAAATACCGTAAATTTGTAAAGAGTATAGCAAACCTATATATAATATATATATATATATTATTATTATTATATTTATATTATTATAATATCAATATATATATATTATATATATATATATATATATATATATTATTATTAATATATTATTTATTATTTATAGTATTTATATATTAAGTATGATATACATAGAGTGCTATTTAATTATTAATTTAACAAAAGTTGGTTAAGTAACTTTGGGAAAATATATTTTTTGCTTTGGACAAAAAATTACTCTAACTTCCTCGTATTCTTTTCGTATCTATTTTAAAGTCAACTCGCTGGTCCAGAGTTAGCAGAAGGTGCAAGGATTTGGCGATGATTGTGTGAGCTTACCTCGATGTTTCCATGCGTGATGGTTGGAGCAAAGAATGAAGGGGAATTTGTTTATGCATAAGCTAACACGGACTTGCTTTTGTTAGAAAGCGTTCGGAGAAACGAAATTATTACAGGTTTCTCAAGGGAATTGCTTGCAAAACAAATTGATAAATTGGGGAAGGAGTTTAAAGATTTT
>JABUQX010027422.1:170000-187500 GCA_015478945.1 Trachelipus rathkii | reverse complement strand
CCCTAACAGATAATGCACCAACATTACAAAAGGTATGAGAGCGACAGTGTTATAAATGAGGCATGTTTTATTCATTCCTTACATCATTCTTTACATGATGCTATATTTTCTCAAAAAATCAATTAAAGATTTAAATTATTTTATTTAGGAAAATTGTAGGTTATTTTTAGTAAATCACCAATTGCTACAACTAATTTAACCTGAAATTCAAAAAATCTCAAATTGTGATGCATAGCTTATCCAAGATGTGGAAACAGATGGAATTCATCATATTTATGCTGCAAAGATCATAGAGCAAAAAATTCCAATTACTATATATATTCATCAAATTCGAAAAACAATCTAGATATCTTATATAATGCAAATCACTGGAAGCTATGGAGAATATTAATTAGATTGCGTACAAACCATTTTGAAGAATTACTAAAAGACTGTGATGATGATGTATGTAATTTATCTTTTGTAATACTTGCAGTTAATGCATAGCAAAAATATTTAGCAAACTTGGAAGGATAGCGGTGTAGAAACTATGAAAGATGAACTTTTAATTCTGTACTGGACGTTTTGGTTACCATTAAAAGAAGAAAACTTTATGTTACTTGCAAACAGTTCTAATCCACAGATACCCAAAGAGCTCCCTTTGATTATTGATCAGAGTAAAATAAAATTTATGTCCAAAGAAGAAGTAAAACTTTTTATAAAGGCTAAAGAAAATATTACATAAGTTCAGATTCTGATGAACAAATTGATGATCAAAAAATGATCAGTCTCACACAGATACACATGAAGAATCAAAAATGAAATATAGTTTTAAATATTATTTGTTATAAACTTAAAAAGCTCTTTAATAATTTAAGGATTAGATATATATATCATAATTTTTAGTCTTTTGGTCAGAATATGGCTGTTAGTTTAAAAGTTCTTTTCACAATTTCAATTTACCTGATTTTCTGTAATATTTGCATTTTTAAAGCTAATTTATCAAAGTGTGATTTTTTTTTAGGATTGTCATTTTTGGATATCAAAAACCCTTTTAATTGTTTATCAAATTAATTAGTCAATTAGTAAATGGTGTCATATATTGCCTCTATTCATTTTATAATATTATAGTTACTAATATTTAGTATTAGTTTGACTTCGAATATCTACTCACTACAACAAAAAAAAATACTTAAATAATGTTTTTTTAAAGTTTTTGTAGAATTCAGTTCTAATTAAAACCTTATTTTCATTAAATGTACTATTAATTACTTTCAATGGATTATACCTATTTTTTTGTTTTCAAAACCTTTTAAAAATATAGGTCTCCGGGCCGGAGAAAGCCGGAGACTAGTGGTCTCCGGCCGGACAGCCGGAGATCTTTAAAAAGGCGGAAACTCCGGCCAAGGCCGGAGCAGGAGATCGGTGCATCCCTAAGTATATTATAAATATATACTATATATAAATTATATATATATATTATATATATATATATTAATTATTTATATTATATATATAATATATATATATATATATATTATAGTATATATATATATATATATATATATATATATATATATATATATAATATTATATAATATTTGTGTGTGTGAATGTTAGAATGCAAACACCTATAAATTGTACGACGAGCCGCCCCTGATTATATATTATATTATTATAATATATATATATATATATATATATATATATATATATTAATATTTATATATATATATAATATATATTATATATATATATATATATTATATATATATATATATATATATATATATATATTTTAAAAAGAAAGTCCGCTCTTCTATCTTTTGATTGGTCAATTTTATCAATCACTTTATTATTAAAATCTTGTATGCCATTATAAAGTTTCTCGATCGAATGCATTGCTAAAGTGAAAGATTTTACTTACTGTAGAGGTATCTTAAATACAATTTTAATTTCAATAAATTCACACTAAGTAATGTATCATAATTTAAAGCCACTTTACACATAGCTTTCTTAAAATCTAAAGTGTCACAATTCAAGATTAGGTTGAAATAAATGGTACCTATTAATGGTATTAGTGGTATCTATTAATGGTATTAGTGGTATCTATTAATGGTATTTGTCAGCTGTTTTGCACTTAATACCTTTAATTTTAAAAATAATTCTGAAAGCGAGCGTAAAGATGGAATCCTTACTGAGAGAAATGGTATGGAATAGGATTATTGTAAAATTTGAGATTATAATAGAAAAGAAATGGGATTATCTGACAAATATTGAGAGAGAGATTGGATAGAGGGATCTTGGCACGGTTGTGTCTAAAGGGTGGTTTGAAAGGTAAGGTTATGGTTGTGAGTGAAGACAGTCCCTGGGGTGAAGGGTTATGTTTTGGTGGATGGTGAGCAACTGGAACAAGTGTCTGACTTTAAATATTTAGGATATATGTTGGTGAAAAAGGGAAAGAATGATGGGGGGGTAGGTAAGAAAGTATGTGTGAATGGTAGGAAGCTAGCTCGTGCTATTAAATCCTTGGTGGATGTAAAAGGACTAAGTGTTGAGTGCACTAGGGTCTTACATGAGGGTATGTTGTTACCTGTGTTAATGTGCAGTAGTGAAACTATGGTCTGTAAAATAAGAGGTCTATAGATCTAAAGTACAAAGATGGCCAGGATGGACAATCTCAGGGTGTGTTAGGTGTGAGAGACGAATTGATAAATGAGGAATAGAAATGTAGATAGGAGATTGTGTGTTGTGAAAAAGGAAGTAAATGAGAGAATAAACGAGACAGTACCATTGAGATGTTTGGTCATTGAAAGGATGAATGGATAGCATCGGTTGGGTTTTAAACGCGGTGATTAGTTAGTGAGTGTGTTTCGAATGCGAAACACGGTTGGAGAGACCGAAGAATCAGTAAAGGAATGCCTGGAGGAGAGGAATGTGAGTTTGGCAGAGGCGAGAAGAAAGGTGCGTAATAGGAGTGAATGGCGGGGTTTTTGTAAGGGGGTATGAGTAGTATAGGGTGGGAAACTAACCGCCAAACTAAACCCTGCCAGATTTGTCGCTAAATCTGTCACCCTAATCCGTTAATTTTGCGCACTTTTGGTACTTTTTTACTAATTTTAGCCATTTTTTTTGAAATTTTGCTACTTTTTTTAACGTTTTACCAGATTTGGCGCTAAATCTGGCAACCTAATCCGTTAAATTTGTCCTTTTTTAGCATTTTTTGGCACTTTTTAGCATTTTTAGCTACTTTTCTAGCCTTTTTTTTAACGTTTTGTCCATAATTCAGGTCAAGATCCCCAACTCCGGAGAATTTTGGGGATTTTTCCCATTGGCAGCCCTGCACGTCGAAGGCAAAGACTTGAAAACCATTTTCGAAGGTTATTTTTGAAATTTCCAGTCACGGTCCGGCAGACTGACTTGGCACATTTCCATTATATCATTAGATTTTATGTTTAAATTATAAAGATGAGAGTTACTCACTGATGTTTTTTAAAGATTGTTGGTTCTTGATGAAATTGATCTTCCATATTGTGTTTTTTTTTATATGGTATTTTTGTTCTTAGAAGGGTTTAATTATTACTATAGAATGCATGGTATGTGCAAGTCTGGGCTAGAGGAAGCCAGAAGTCGGAGACGGAAGTTTGGAGTCGGAGTCGGTGTTCGGAGTCTAGAGGGACCCCCGGACGGGGGGTCCAAGTTGAAAAAAGAAGAAATGCATGGGATGCAAAAACAGGGAAGAAGAAGAAGTTGGAAGAAGAAGAAAAAGAAGAAGAAGAGGAAGAAGAATCCAAACGCGTTTTGACTAGTATTAAGAAGGAGGAGCTAGTGAGAAGGAATTTCAGAGTTGCGTACTCAAGCACCGGTGCTGGAATCCTCCGGTGCCGGTGCATAGTTAGATGAAACATCGTTAATAATACATATTATTACTGTTCACATCATGATTCTTGCTCTTCATGTACATCAATCGTCAATTGCATTGCATCGTACATACATACAAGCAAACTTTCTAAATGTTCAAAACTCAGATTAATATTTTCACATATCATTTTCTTTTTATAAGGTTAACTAGTATAATTTTTTTTCCTTAATTTGAAACATGCATATATATGTGACTTTTTTTTTACATATGTTTTTTATTTATACATTTTTACTTGGTGCTTAATTATATTTTTTAAATTTTATATATTTTTATTTTTTTTTTTTTTTTTTTTTTTTAAAAAAATTTTTTCAATTTTTTTTTTTTTTTTTTTTTTTTTTTTTTTTTTTTTTTTTTTTTTTTAGATTTATACATTTGTGTATCAATTTAATTTTTCATAATATTATTTATAAATTTTTTGTTAGTTTTTTATTTCTTGAATTATTTAGACATTTCTTGAATTAAAGATTTACATTTTTTGAATTAATTTTTTACATAAAAATTTATTATTTTGTTATTATTTGCTTTAAAACATTTTGGTTTTTATGAAATTGAATTTATTATTCTTTTTTATGTTTTATACTTTAAATTATTTTTGAATTATTTACATACCTTAAAGCGGTAAATCTTAGTAAATCAATCACCCTCCACTTCCATCCATTGATTATTGATCTATTTGATCTATGAATTAACATAGTCATATATTTGTATTAACACACAACTTTTATTTATTTTGTTTTGATTTTCTTTAAACATTTTTGTTTTTACTAAAATTTATGCTTTTATGTGTAAAAATTGCAATTTACATCTTACATTAGTTAAAGCAGTAGCAGTTAAACCAGTAAAAATTCAACTGCCTTCCATAGCACATCTTCCTATCCTTTCCATAGATCTATTGATCTAATAATCTATTGATTCAAGTCATATTTGGATTTAATTTATATCACAAAACTTTTATTTATTTGTTTTGTTTCTTTAAACATTATTGTTTTTACTATAAAATTTATTTATTTTGTTTATTTGCTTTAAAACATTTTGTTTATCTATAAAAATTTATCTTTTTATGTTATAATAAAAATTTTGATTTTTACATACCTTAAAGAGTAAATCAGGTAAATCAATTAATCAACACCCTCTTCCTCCTACCCATTCGTGATCTATTGATCTATTGATCTATTATTAAATCATTTTTGTACAACATAAATCCAAAAAAAACTATTTTATTTTATCTTTTGTTTGCTTTAAACATTTGTTGTTTTACTAAAAAATTATTTCTTTTATGTTTATGTAACTTAAAAAACTTTGATTTTTTCCATACCTTAAAGCGTTAAATCAGTAACCAGTTAATTAACCTCCCCTCCCCACCTACCATTCCGTGATCTATTGATCTATTGATCTATGAGCGATTAAAGTCATATTTTGTTTTATTTTTTACTATTAAAAATTTATTATTTTGTATTTTTTTCTGTTAACATTTTGTTTTTACTAAAAATTTACTAAGTTATGTTGATAACTTAAAAAATTTTGCATTTTTACAATACCCTAAATCAGTAAATCAACACTGTTCCAGCACCTTTCATACCCATCTTTCATATCTGTTGATCTATTTGATCTCATTGCATCTATTGATTTAAAGTCATAGGTTTTGGTTATAACATAAACAGAAACTTATGTTATTTGTTTTGGTTTTCCTCTTAAACATTTTGTTTATTACTAAAAAAAATCTATTCTTTTTATGGTTTGTAACTTCAAATTGGCATTTATTACATACTTAAGACAGTAAATCTTAGTAAAATCAGTAATCAAATTGCCCTCCATTACCCTTTCTACCCTTTCCATGATCTAGTGAGTCTATTGATCTATATTCAAGTCATATTTAGTATAATATAACACAAGAACTTTTTTATTTTGGTGTTTTGATTTCTTTAACATTATGTTGTTTACTATAAAAAAATTATTTATATATTTCTTATTGATTTAAAAACATTTTGTTTTCACTTAAAAAATTTCTTTGTAAATATATAATATAAATTTTGAATTTTTACATACTTAAAGCAAGGAAATCAGTAAATCAGTTAATCAAACGACCCACTCTATCCCTACCCATCGGTGATCTATTGATCTATTGATATATTTGATTAAAGTCATATTTTGTTTTATTTTACTATAAAAATTATCTTATTTTGTTTTATTTGCTTTAAACATTTTGTTTTTACCAAAATTTATTGTTTTTATATGTTTATTAACTTTAAAAAATTTGCAATTTTACATACCTTAAGAGCAGTAAATCAGTAAATCAGTAATATAAGAACTGCCCTCCAGTTACCCTCCTACCCATTCGTGACTCTATTGATTTATTGATTCAGTCATTTATTTTGTATAACATACACAAAACTTTATTTATTTTTGTTTATATTCTGTTTAAAACATTTTGTTCTTTACTAAATTTTTATATTTTATTTATTAACTTAAAAAAATTTCATTCTTTACATTACCACTAAAGCACAGTAAATCAGTAATCAAGTTAATTCAAAACACCACTTACACTCCTACCTCCATAGTATTGATACTATTGATCTATATGCGATCTATTGATCTATGGATCTACTGATTAATGTCATATTTTGTTAGACATACGCAGCAAAAACTTTTTTTATTGGTGCTTATTCTGATTTTAAAACATTTTGTTTAACTAAAACTTTTTTATTTTATGTTTATACTTAAAAAATTTGCACTTTTTACATACCTACTTTTAAAGCGTAAATTCCAGATTAAGATCATAAATTCAAACTGTATCCGCCACTTCCACCCTTCCATTATTATGAATCTATTTATCTATTGATTAAGCATATTTTGTTATACAATAACACACAACTTTATGTTATTTGTTTTAGTTTTGCTCTTTAAACATTTTGTTTTACTAACATTTTTATTTTTGTGTTTATAACTTAAATTTTTTTTTGCATTTTTACATACTTAAAAGCAGAAATCAGTAAAATCAAACTGCCATCATACCCTTCCATCATGATCTATTGACTATTGATCTATTGATCTATGATCTATTTATTCACGAATCATATTTTGTATATGATTACACAAAAATTTTATTTATTTTTGTTTTGTTTTTAACATTTTGTTTTTTACTAAAAAATTATTCTTATTTTATGTTTATAACTTAAAAATTTGGCATTTTTACATACCTTTAATCAGTAAATCAGTAAATAAGTATTCAGTAAATCAAACTGCATTACAGCCACCCTCCTACCCTTCTATTATCTATGATTATAGTCTATTTGATATAACATAACACCAAAACTTTTATTTATTTTTGTTTATTTCTGTTTTTGGTCATATTTGTCTTCTTGCTTTTGTAATTAGTATGTTATAGTTATAATAACGTAAAAATTATGTATTTTTGTAAATACCTTAAAGCAGTAAATCAGTAAAATCAGTAAATACAGTAAAGCAGTAACTCAGTAAATCAAACATATATCCAACAACCTCTACCCATTCGTGATCGCATTGATCGTATTGTCTTATTGAGCTATTGATCTATTGATCTATTGATTCATGTCAATTTTGTATAACAATATTTTAATACATAAAAATAAATTCTTTGCTGTAACTGTTGTTGTTGAAATGTTGCGTTTGTTTTAGCATTTGTTTATTTTAGTTGATGTAGTTGTTGTTGAAATGTTTACGTTTGTTGTTCGTCTTGTCGTTAGTTGTGAAGTTGTTGTGAAAATGATTGCAAAGTTTGTTGATTGTTGAGTAACTTGTTGTTGTTGCGTAGTTGTTGTTGTGTACATGTTGTCATATCCGTAGAGAGGCTTTTTGTATATTGTTTTTTTGTGTGTGGAATTAAGTCAATGTGTAAATGCCGTTACAGTTTTTTTTATGTTAGTTGTTGATTATGTTGTGTCTGTTCTGTGTTTAAACTAATCATTACGTTCAAGTTAAGCATGAAAACTATACAACACTTTTTCAAACATATCCTAAATATTTAATGTTAATTTGCATTAACATTTGTAATATTTGAAAGATAACAAAAAAACATATTCACCCTAACCTACGACAGACAGCTTTCCGTTAACATGTAACATAAAATTAAAAAGTTTCACTTACAGCAAGTCACCATAGCATCTCAATCTTTACTATACACACAACCGCTCAAAATATTATATATTATTATTATTATTATTATTAATTATTATTTTTATTACTATTATTATTATTATTATTAATTGATTATTATATATTTATATTATTACTTTATTATTATTATTATTGGGAATATATTATTATATATTGAAACATTTTATTGATCATTTTAAATATTTAATTTAATCCATTTCGGAACATTTACCACACACACACACACACACAGCACGAACACACACACACACAACACACACACCCACACACACAGCACACACCACACACACACACACACACACACACACACACACACAAACACACACACACCGCACACACACATACAATAATTATAGACACTTTACTTAAAATTAGTTGGCAATCATCTACTAACTTACTGATCACATGACTTTATTTCTATGATGTCAAGCAGATGTGCTACATTTTCTCTGTATTCAAGTGACAGATATTTATATTTATTCAAGTGTTTAATATAAAATTTCGTTACTGTTTAATGTTCTTCTTTTACCGTTTCTATTATAACTTTATATTTTAATTTTGCTAAAAGCTAGGTATTTATTTATTTATTTTGACTGAAACTCAGGGTTTTACCAAAGGTGGCTTAGCCCACAAAGGGGGTTTTTGGTTCCTACGAAGGTTTTAGATAATCGATTAGATCATTTTTGATGAGTTTCAATCGTTTATCGATGTTTTCTTTACCCCTATATCGTTTATGTTAATATTAGTTTTCTACGTCTCTGGTTGACTGAAAAATATAATCGAAAGAAAATTATTTAATAACAGTTCGCTCGATATATCGCTGTAGTTACAGGTACATATTGGAGTGAATCCTGGAAATCCTGGAAACCTGGAAGGATTCCAGGAACTGGACAAAACTGGAAAAATGACTTCTGGAAACTGGAAAATACTATCTGGAAACTGGAAACTGGAAAAAAAAAAAAAAAAAAAAAAAAAAAAATATATATATAGTACTTATAATATATATATATTATATATATATATATATAATATATTATATATATATATATATATATTATACTATAATACTATATATATATATATATATAATATATAAATATATTATATATATATTAATATATATATATATATTTATATATTTACAGTATCCAGATTACTAGTTTCCGGCTTTCCAGGATTCAGGCTCCTTGTATTCCTCTGTTAACTACAGCGACTATATCCGAGGTACGAATGTATTAGTAATTTTTCGATTATATTTTTCAAGTCACCACCAAGAGCAGCGTAGAAGACGATTTAACATCGGATCATATAGGGGTAAAAACATCGTAGAATGATTGAACCATCAAAAAAATGATCTACGTTATCTAAAAACCCCTTTTAGGGACCAAAAAACCCCCTTTGGTGGGCTAAGCCACCTTTTGGGGTAAAACCCTTGGTTCGGCCTCAAATAAATAATAAATTACCTAGCTTTTAGCAATATTAATCTAGTGTATAATAGAAAACGGTAAAGAAGATACATACAGAACACGAAATGTTATATTAAACATGTGAAAAATATAAATATCTGTCAACAACGCTTAGAAAAATGTTACAAATCTGCTTGACATCATAGAAATAACAGGCATGTGATCAGTAAGTTAGTTCGATGATTGCCAGTCTAATGTATTAAGTAAAGTGTTTATAATTATTGTGTGTCTGTGTTGTGCGTGAGTGTGTTATGTGTGTGTGTGTGCTGTGTGTGTGTGTGTGTGTGTGTGTGTGTGTGTGTGTGTGTAGTTGTGTTTGTGTGTATGGTTTATTAGGTTTTTTATGTACATATGTAAATAGTTGATTAAAATAATAATGACATTCATAATAATAATAATAATATAACTTTAACAAATAATAATTAAAAATAATAATAAACAAAAAAATATAATAATAATAATAATAATTAATAATAATAATAATTAATATAATATAATATTTTTGAGCGTTGTGTGTATAGTAAAGATTGAGATTGCTATGATGACTTCTGCTGTAAGTTGAAACTTTAATTATTAGTTCGATTGTTAACGAATGCTGATGTCAGTTAGGTTAGAGTGATACGTATCTTCTTTGGTTTAGTTTTCAATATACAATGTTAATGCAAAATTAACATTAATATTTAGAGATATGTTTGACTAAAGTGTTCTGCTATATGTTTCATTTAACTTTGAATCGTCTGATTATTAACAGCAACAACAATAAAACAACTACTACAACACACAAACAACAACACATCAATAATAAACAACAACAAATTGCAATCCGTACGAGACGAGAACAACCAACACAACAACAACGGCAACTACAACAACAGCAGACAACAACAAGAACAACAACAACAACAACAAACACAAACAACAACAACAACAACACAAACACACAACAAACGCAGAGCATTTCAAACACACACATCAACACAACAACAAACAGCAACACAAACGTAAACATTCAACAACAACAACATCAACAAATGCAAAACAAAATGCGAACAAGCAAACGCTAACAATTCAACAACAATAGCTATTCAGCAAAGAATTTATTTTTATGTTTATGTTATACAAAAAGATACTTTTATAAAATATGACATGAATGAATAGATCAATAGATCAATACGTCAATAGATCAATAGATCAGTAATAATCCTGCAAGCTATTAGAGGGTTGGTTGATGAGTAGTTTGATTTACTGATTGACTGCTTTACTGATTTTATCATTTTACTGAAGTTTACTTGCTTTAAGGGTTATGTAAAAATACATAAATTTTTTACTGTTATAAACATAAAAGAAGAATAATTTTTTTAGTAAAAGCAAAATGTTTAGAAACACAACAAAAATAAAATAAAAGTTTTGATTTTTTATATTATAAAAAAATATGACTTTGAATCATAGATCAATAGATCAATAGATCAATTAGGATCAATTAGATCAAATATAGATCATGGAAAGGGGTAGATGAGGTATGGATGGCAGTTGATTTACTGATTTATGCTTTAAGGTATGTAGAAAATGCCAAAAAATTTTAAGTTATAACATAAAAAGAATAATTTTTTAAGTAAAAGAAACAAATGGTTTTAAAGGAAGCAAAACAAAAAAAATAAATAACGAGTTTTTGCTGTTATGTTTATACAAATATGACTTGAATCAGATAGATCATAGATCAATAGATTATGAAGCGGTAGGGAGAGTGGTGGTACAGTAAAAATGTTATATATTACTCTTACTCTTTAAGTATGTAAAAATGAAATTTTTTAAGTTATAAACATAAAATGAAATTAAATTTAGTAAGGTTTTAATAAACCATATATCTTTTTATACTCTCTGTTATACAAATATTGACAACTGAATCAGTAGAGTCAATAGTATCAATAGATCATAGTCAAATAGATCATAGTCAACTTAGATCATGGAAGGTAGGGGTGAATGTGGGTGTTTGCATTAACTGAATTTACTGATTTACTGCTTTTAGGGATATGTACAAAAATGCAAATTTTTTTAAGTTATTATAAACATAAAAAGAATAATTTTTAGTATAAAAAGAAATGCTATCTGAAGAATTGTACAAAAATAATAAAAGTTTGGCGATAGATAATAACAAAATTTATGACTTGAAGTCAATAGATCAATGATTCACGCATGGGGTAGGAGGGTATGAAGGGAAGTTTGATTTATTGATTTAACTGATTTACTGCTTTATTAAGGAATGTAAAAATGCAATTTTTTTTAAGCTATAAACACAATAAGAAAGAATAATTTTTTTTAGTAAAAACAAAATTGTTTTAAAGCAAAATAAAACAAAATAAATAATTTTCTTATAGATAAAATAAACAAAAATAATGTGGAGTAGAGTATATATTAGTCAAATAGATCAATAGATCCGAATGGGTAGGAGGATAGAGGGGTGGTTTGATTAACTGGATTTACTGATTTACTGCTTTAAGTATGTAAAAATGCAAAATTTCTTAAGTTATAAACGTAAAAAAGAATAAATTATTTAGTAAAAATTAAAATGTTTTGAAAGCAAAATAGAAACTGAGAATAATAAATTCTTTATAGTAAAACATTAATGTTTAAAGAAGAAACAAACAAAAATAAATTTAAAAGTTTTGTTATATAAATACAAATATGACTGTTGAATCATAAGATCAAATAGTCAATAGATCATGAAGGGCTAGGAGGGTTATGGAGGGCAGTTTCGATTTAATGATTTACTATTATTCTATTAAGAGGTATTGTAAAAAATGCAAATTTTTAAGTTACAAACAAAAATAAAAGAATAATTTTTTTAGTTAAAACAAAACTGTTTAAAGAAAACAAAACAAAATAATAAAAGTTTTTTTTTGTTATGTTATACCAAAATATGACTTTAATCAATAGGATCAATAGGATCAATAGATCAATAAATTATGGGGAAGGGTAGGAGGGTGGCTGGATTACAGTTTGATTTACTGAATTTTAGCGGTATGTAAAAATGCAAATTTATTTTAAGTTATAAACATAAAATATGTAAATTTTTAGTAAAACAAAATGTTTTAAAGAAAATAAAGAACAAAATAAAATAAATTTTTAATAGTAAATAAAAACAAACTTCGACAGTACAACTATTTTCAAATTATAAATAAATAAAAATCACGCTGCCTGTTACACACCTACTCCTCTTCAAGTTATCGTTAAAATATTATCATTATAGTTTGTCATATACCGGAATTTCAAACCCTACAACAGAATATATATATGTAGTTAACAAGAATGAGACGAAATAATACTCTGGAAAGAAAAACAACATAGCATAAATAATACCAACACCTTTTTTACTACTTTCGCTAAATAAAGCCTAGCTTTTATGTTATTAACGTTTATTAAAGTTATAAATGTAACCAGTCTATATCACAAGCTTACAGTATCTTCCATCAACAAATGAGTACATCTAATCCTTGGATGGCCTCGATTCACCTTTTTCAAGTTTCATCTTTCAGGTAAACTTTCATATTGGGAGAGTAACAAAAACCCACAAAAAACAAGAATCAAAATCAAAAATGGAAAATGATGTATCCAAGATATTTTAGAAACTACATTAAGATTAATTTTACTCCCTCACTGAATAAGACCTACCAAAATTCAACGCTCCTTCCTAAAGGAATCATCTTAATATTTAAATTTTTATTAGATAATGGCTTCATACTCTAACTCTACAGTAGGTTAGGAAGCGCAAAAAAACTCTTTGCGAAAGATGGTAATAAAAAATAGAATACGTTGTACCATAAAGAATATCGAGCAAAATTTGAACCAAAATATTTGAGCTGTTAAAAAATTATATAATTATACATCCAAAGATTAAAATACAAAAAATATATCTCGTACTTAGTTCCCAAGTTTAACTACAACAACAAATTTTTTTTAAATAGAATGCAACTTATCACAATTGCATATATCAGGAGTTGCAAACTTTATTGTTGTCGTTTTTACATAAAAAAAGTCACGAACCATCTATCAAATTCGCGAAATGTAAGTCATTCAAGCCACCTGGTCTACTCGATGACGAACTTATGTACAGATGTTAACAAAACACATATATTTTGAGTAGACGTACCTACATATTAAAAAGAGGAAAACTTATTTTATAACAAAAGTTTACTAATGTCTTTAATGTTCATTAATGTCTTTCTCTTTATACCTTGCCAAATTACCAATACGAATGCGACCACTCTGTTGGCCATATATCTGATAAACATAAAAAAAAAAACCACCTTTTAACGTGCTTTATCCCCTATGCAGGAGGTAACACGGGGGGGACCACGGAAAATCGAACTTTAAGGCTGGCTATCCCAAACCAGCGCCACCAACGTGTTCGCAGTCGAGTTTTAATTCTTACCCCCAGGTATGTAAATCAACAAAAGCATAAAATATCAAACAATCATTGACGACTTTTGGATTGAAGTCTGAATAACCATCAAAAATATAAAATTTTTGAACTATTACATATTCTTCCAATTTAAAAAGGCTATAAAAATATATTTTGTAAGAAACGTTTTAATTAAAAAATATATATATGTATATATATATTTACAGTTTCGCAAGAATTGATTGGTATAATTGTTAATACATTCGTATATTGACTATTTACAAAAACATTATCAAATAAGTTAACAAACTACAGAATAACAATTCGTTATTTTAAAATAATTGCTATAGGAGTATACATACATCGATTTTCAACTATAAATTAACAACCATATCGTTCATAAAGAAAAAAATATATATAAACAAAAATCAAATTCTGAATTGAAACAAAATAATTTAAAATGAGTTTCATAGTTTTTTTTTAACAGGTATTTTGATAAGCCTTCTATGAATATCCTAATAAATAAAAAAAGTAAAATGGTAACAATAAAGTATAATAAATTTAAACTCATATTGATTAAGTTTGTGATAATACTATATATACTATATATATATATATATATTATATATATATATATATATATATAATTATATATATAATATATATATATATATATATATATATATATATATATATATATATATATATATATATATACGACAAAAACAGGAATTAATAAAAAGTTTTCTATCTTTCTGTTTTTTGAATTTCTAAAGCAAAGAACTTCAAAATGAAAAAAAAACAAAATTTAACATCTTAATTAAAATTGTATTAATTAAAACATAATAGTGATACATTAGTTAAAAGATCTCACTTGCAATTAATAATTCTATTACACACAAACACACAATCCTATTATTAAAATAGCCACCCTAAAATGGATCCCCAAATAATAATAATAAATACATATAATAATAATAATAATATAAATAATAATAATAATAATAATAATTAAATAATAATAATAATAATTCAGTAAGTAGCTCAGAATCTTCCTCACATCCTTTCTTGCATTTTGCAAATCACAGTTAGTATGTAAAAAAAAACTTTTAATGAAAAATAAAAAATATGAATGTACGAAAATTGATTAAAAAAAAAAATATAAAAAAAACTTTTTTTTTCACTAACTTAAAAATTTAAATTATTAGTCAAACGAAAATATCACAGAAAAACCTATGCTTACGAACGAGAAATTCAACTTGATTAGTAGTTCATAAGACTACAAATTTCTAAAAGAAGAAGTAGGAAGATATTATTTTGAATCCGTATATCTTCCAAACAAAGTCGTTTTTTTATAAATATAATAAAAATAATAAGATAAATGAATGATATGACCTATACAAAACATTTCTTTTTCATACACCTTTAGAACATCCTCCCTATTACTTCACTTGAATATTTTAAAACGGAGAGGAAGCAGGGTCTTCGGAGGGGGGGGGGTAGGGAGGAGTTTGGGAGTCGAGAATTTATATATTTTGATATGATCAACAAGAGTATTATTACCTAACACTAAAAAAATGTGATTAAACATGAATACTCCATAATATATAATATATATATATATATATATATATATATATATATATATATATTTATAAATAATACTAATACATATAATATATATATAATATATATAATATATATATATATATATATATAACTATTATATATATATATATTTATATAATATATATATAATATATATTATATATTATATATATAATTATATATAAATATATATATAATATATATATATATTATATATATATATATGCGCAGACTATTGCTCAGAATTCCCACTCTTATTGGACACGACTACTTTACAAGCACTGTAGATATGTTTCCCAGAAGAAAAAATGAAGGGAGAGAAGGTTGATAACGACTTTGAAACTTAAATGATATGCTTAAGTTACTAAAAGGATATTAGGTAATCACAAAGATCAAATAGAACTAATAATAATAATAATAATAATAATAATAATAATAATAATAATAATAATAATAATAATAATAATAATAATAATAATAATAATAATTGAACTAAGGGGCATAGCGGATCTTAAAACAATATTAAACTTTGCCCTACCACAGTACTGTGTAGTGGTGATCCTTTGGCACTGTGTATGAGTAGATCACAAATGGCAAGAATCAGCTGTGTTTTATAACTAGTTACCCTACTAGTTTTTACTAGTTACTGTGATTTTCAACTAGGTTAAAACCCTACCCATGTAAAATATAGAAATAAACCAAAAATTGGCATAAGAGAAAATACTTTTAAAACAAATCGACTAAAAAAATTTTCATTGCATTGTAAAAATAAAATTATAAGCTATAATTATTTCTATTTTTGTTATATATTATTATAACAAAATGATAAAAAATATATCATCAACAAAATTAAGTTATAATAATGTAATAATGACTTTATTAACATGGCACATACAGAATTTTCATTCTATATATATATACTATATAATATATATATTAATAACATACCAATTATAAATATATATCATATAATATATATTATATAATTTATATAACATATATATATATATAATATATATATAATATAATTATAGTATATATATATATATACAAAAAACTAACTATATATATATACTATATAATAATAATACATATATAATATAAGATAATACATATTATATATATATATAAATATAATATATATAATATATATATATATATATATATAATGTAACCTTATACTAAGATTTGTTTCAGATTATTTTCAGAAATCAACTTAATTTCATTGATTCTTTTCTTTATTTTAAGAGCATCCATTACTCGCGTTGTATGCCCATTCGGACAAAATTCGCGCCATTTCTGCTCAAAGTCTGTTTCGATATTATATATATATATATATATATTTATATATAGTATATATAATCATTATATATTATAAAAGTCTATATATATATGATATATATATATAATATACTATATATATATATATATATATATATATATTATATATATAATATTATATATATAACAAATAAAATATATATATAATATAATATATAAAACATAAATAATATATAATAAATATATATATATATATACTATATATTATATATATAACTATTTAATATATATACTATATATATATATATATATAATACTATCATACTATATATATATTATATATACATATATCCATATAAATATCTATCTTCTTCTTCTTCACCTTCCTCTTTGCCCCCAAGATTGGCGGTAAGGTGCTGTACAAGCATCGGGAAAAGAAAGCAGTAGGAGAACATGACAAACGTCGAAAAGAAAAGCCCAGCCTTTACCGCCCCTCTGTACCATTAATTAGTGAGAGCTCGTCACAGACAGAAAATCCACCCAATAGAGCATCAGTAGGACCGTAACGGACCAAAACTATGGTAAATCGTCAATGTTAAGGGTTCATCCCCTGGCCCAGGTGGGCCACAACCATGCCCCATACAAAAACCCCGCCATTCTCTCAAATTATGCACATTATGCATTTTTATTCTC